>MDKH01043298.1:0-74446 GCA_005239495.1 Nicotiana undulata | reverse complement strand
ATTATGTCACTTTAATTGGAAAAACTCCATTATCCACCCTTACCGGAAGGAAAAAGGAGGTGTCACAAGGTCCATCCCGAATTATGCATAAACCCAAGTGACGTAGTCACCGAGTACTGAGGAAAAAGGCCAGTCCAGCCCCACGGAGAAGATCCATCTCCGGAACATATCACTCGGACAAGATCCATGTCTAGGGACGATCCATCCCTCAATATATATCAAATAGCCCCGGGCAAGATCCATGCCTAGGGAAAATTCATACCTCAATATTTGTGCGCTCACTGGGGGTGTAAAGACTCTGGAGGGGCTCCTATAAGTCCAAGCGCTACATCAGCCAATAAAGGAAAGATTCAAGGATCGCTGCGGTGTGCAGTCCAATCTCATAACTGTCTCAATACCAGGCTCTCGGCCTCACTCAGTCAATACTTTCCAGTCTCACTCATAATTCTCTCAAATATAACAATCAACCCAAAACAATGATAATATAGAAATAAACTAGCAACTTCTGAGACTGAGGCATGAAACATATGCTATAACAGGACTGAGTACATGAAAGCAAATAATCGCAGATGGAGACAACAACAATCGACCATTCTGGTCTAAACATATCGGCGTGAAGCCTTAACATTTATACTTAACATGGTTCCTAATACATTCAAGGTAACTGCAACCTTCACAATACAAGTAACGGTCTGAAATAGCAATTAGGCAATGCCATGGGATGAGCCAGGCCACAAATATTCGGTGTACGCCTGCATGCCCGTCACTTGGCAAGTGCGTCACCTTAATTAACATCAATATCAGATAATTTAGGGTTTCGAACCCTCAGTTCCAAGTTTGGAAGCGTTACTTACCTCAAAACCGGCTAAACTACTACTCCGGAGTGCCTTTGCCTCTAAATTCAGAGTGCTCCAAATCTACCAACAATCAGATGTATATCATTATAATATGCTAAGGAATTAATCCCAATAGAAATTTATCAAAAATACTTAAAAATCCCGAAGTTGGTCAAACCCGCCCCCCAGGCCTACACCTCGGAATTCGTGAAAATTTACACCACAAGAATCCTCATCCTCCCACGAGTCTATACATAACAAGAACACTGAAATCGGAGTCCAAATGACCCCTCAAATTCTCATTCTAAGGCCTCTTAATCCCAAGCCTAGTTACCCATTTTGCACTAATGTTTTTCCTAAGTTTTCACCATTAATCCGGCCTTTAATCACATATAAACGAGTTTAGAGTCCAAAAAGCTTACCTCAATGAAGAACTATCGAATTGCCTCTTCAAAAACCCTTCAAAAGCTTCAAACCCGCATGAAATATTGAGAAAGATGGCTCAAATTCGCGAAGGCGTGCTTTTATACCTTCTGCCCAGTGGTTCGCACCTGCGGCCACTTACGCGCACTTGTGGAACTGCACCTGCGGTCCCATGTGCGCACATGCGGAAAACCCCAAGGTCCTCAACTTCCGCACCTGCGTAAATCTCTTCACAGCCAAACCTCTGCACCTGCGGAGCCTCGTCCGCTACTGCGGGCCCGCACCTGCAGCTCCCATTCCACATGTGCGAAAACACCAGCACCAGCAACTTTAGCAACAGCCAAATCATTCCAAACTTCCTGTTAACCACCCAAAACCATCCCAAGCCCCTCGAGATCCCAACCAAACATACCAACCCATCACGTATGATCATTCAAACTTAGTCGAGCCTTCGAAACATCAAAAACAACATCAAAACTCCAAAAACCCATCGAATTCAAGCATATGAACTTTCAACTTTCTAAATTACACCAACGACGCCGAAACTACACAAAACAACTACCATTGACCTGAAGTTTGCAGACATATCCAAAATGACATTACGAACCTGTTCCAACTGTCGGAATTCCATTCCACTCCCGATAGCCTATTTTCCACTGCCGACCGGAAGTCGCCAAAACTAACTTCCGCCAATTCAAGCCTAATTCCGCATCGGACATCACAAAAACATTCCGAACACACTTTTAAGTCCTAAATCACATAACGAAGCTATTCGAACCATAAAATTTGCATTCCGAGGTCATTTACCAACAAGTCAACTCCCGGTTGACTTTTTCAACTTTAAGGCTACTTTTAGAGACTAAGTGTCTCAATTCCTTCTATAACCACTCCGAACCCGAACTAACCAACTATAATACATCATAAATAGTCTAACCAAGCTACAATAAGGCAGAAATAGTGAAACTAATGCATGCTATACGTAATGATCGACCGGGTAGTTACATTCTCCCCCTCTTAACCAAACATTCGTCCTCGAACGGGTCTAGAAACGTACCTTGGGTCTCCAACAAGTGAGGATATCTGCTCTGCATCTCCCGCTCGGTCTCCCAAGTGTCCTCCTCCACTAGTTGGCCTCTCCACTGTACCTTCACTTAAGCTATCTCCTTTGACCTCAACTTTCTGACCTCGCGAGCCAAAATAGCCACTGGCTCCACCTCATAAGACATATCATCCCCGAGCTGAACTGTGCTGAAGTCTAAAACATGAGACGGGTCACCAACATACTTCCAGAGCATTGACACATGGAATACCGAATGATCAATAGACAAGCTGGGTGGTAAGGAAAGTCTATAAGCCACCTCTCCAACCTTCTGAAGCACCTCAAAAGGACCAATAAACCGGGGACTCAACTTTCCCCTCTTCCCGAACACCCTTCATGGGAGACACCTTCAGCAGTACCTTGTCACCCTCCATATAAGACACTTCCCGGACCTTCCTGTCTGCATAACTCTTCTGCTTGGACTACGCTGTACGAAGTCGCTCGTGAATCAACTTCACCCTCTCCAATGCATCCTGAACCAAATCTGGGCCTAATAGCCTAGCCTCGCCGGGCTCGAACCAACCAACCGGAGATCTGCACCTCCTACCATATAAAGCCTCATACGGCGCCATCTGGATACTGGACTGGTAGCTGTTATTATATGCAAACTCTGCTAGTGGCAAAAACTGATCCCACGAGCCACCAAAATCAATCATACAGGCATGCAACATGTCCTCCAAGATCTGAATAGTCTGTTTTGACTGCCCATCGGTCTGAGGGTGAAATGATGTGCTCAACTCTACCTGCGTACCCATACCTCTCTGCATGGCCCTCCAGAACTGATATGTGAACTGAGTACCTCTGTCAGAAATGATAGAAACTGGGACTTCATGCAATCGAATAATCTCCCTGATGTAGAAACCAGCTAACCTCTCCGAAGTATAAGTAGTACTGACAGGAATGAAATGCACGGACTTGGTCAGTCGATCCACAATGACCCAAATAACATCAAATCCCTTCGAAGTCCGTGGAAGCCCTACTACAAAGTCCATGGTGATCCGCTCCCACTTCTACTCCGAAATAACTAACTCCTGAAGCAATCCACCCGGTCTCTGGTGCTCATACTTGACCTGCTGGCAATTGAGACATCGTGCTACATACTCGACAATATCTCTCTTCACACGCCTCCACCAATACTGCTGTCTCAAGTCCTAGTACATCTTCACGACACCCGGATGGATGGAGTACCGCGAGCTATGGGCCTCGGCTAATATAAACTCTCGAATCCCATCTACATTGGGCACACAAATACGGCCCTGCATCTTCATAACCCCGTCATCACCAATAGTCACATCCCTTGCATCACCTCGACGGACCTTGTCCTGAAAAACTAACAAGTGCCGGTCATCATACTGGCGCGCTCTAATCTGATCGTAGAGAGTAGACCGGGAAGCCATGCTAGCTAATACTTGCGGCGGCTCTAACAAATCCAATCTAACAAGCTGCCCTGCTAAGGCCTGAACATCACGTGCCAAGGGCCGTTCTGCTACTGAAAGATAGGCTAGGCTCTCCAAACTCCCTGTTCGACGACTCAGGGCATCGACCACTACATTGGCCTTCCTCGGATGATATAGAATAGTGAGGTCATAATCCTTAAGAAGCTCCAACCATCTCCTCTGACGTAAATTCAGATCCTTCTGCTTCAGCAGATACTGCAAACTATGATGATCGGTGAAAATCTCACACTGCACCCCATACAAATAATGACGCCAAATCTTTAAAGCATGAACATGGCAGCTAGCTCAAGATCGTGCACTAGATAATTCTTCTTGTGCACCTTCAACTGTCTGGACGCGTAGGCAATCACCCTACCGTCCTGCATCAGAACCGCTCCCAAGCCAACTCTAGAAGCATCACAATAGACCGTGTAAGAACCCGAACCAGTAGGCAAGACCAATATCGGAATTGTAGTCAATGCTGACTTGAGCTTCTGAAAGCTCTCCCCACACTCATCGGACCATCTGAATGGAGCACCCTTCTGGGTCAATCTGGTCAAAGGTGAAGCAATAGAAGAAAATCCCTCCATGAAGCGACGGTAATAACCCGCCAAACCAAGGAAACTCCTAATCTCTGTAGCTGAGGACAGTCGGGGCCAACTTTGCACCGCCTCAATCTTCTTCGGATCCACCTGAATACCCTCACTAGACACCACGTGCCCCAAGAAAGCTACTGAACCAAGCCAAAACTCACACTTGGATAACTTTACATAAAGCTTCTCTTACCTCAACCTCTGCAACACAACCCTCAAATGCTAAGTGTGCTCCTCCTGACTACGAGAATACACCAGGATGTCATCAATGAACACAATGACGAATGAATCAAGGTAAGGCTGAAACACGTTGTTCATCAAATGCATGAGCGTGGCTGGGGCATTGGTCAGCCCAAATGACATAACCATAAACTCGAAATGACCGTATCTGGTCCTAAAAGCAGTCCTCGGAATATCATAATCCCGAATCTTCAGTTGATGATACCCAGACCTCAAGTCAATCTTGGAGAACACCTTATCTCCCTGAAGCTGATCAAACAAGTCATCAATACGGGGCAAAGGATACCGGTTCTTCACTGTAACCTTGTTTAGCTGCCTATAGTCAATACACATGCGCATAGAACCATCCTTCTTCTTCACGAACAACACCGGCGCACCCCTGGGTGATACAATAGGCCGAACGAACCCCTTATCTAGGAGTTCCTGAAGCTGCTCCTTCAATTCTTTCAACTCTGTTGGGGCCATGCGGTAAGGTGGAATAGAGATAGGTTGGGTGTCTGGTAACAAGTCAATACCAAAATCAATGTCCGTGTCAGGCGGCATGCCTGGCAGGTCTGCAGGGAATACGTCCGGAAACTCACGGACCACAGGAACAGAATCAATAGAAGGAGTCTCATTACTAACATCCCTCACAAAGGCCAGATAAGACTCACATCCTTTCCCAATCATATGCTGGGCCTTCAGGTAGGAAATCACTCTACTAGGAACATACTCCACCCGAACCTCTCCTTTCAATCCTCGACAATCCGAGCATAGCTAAGGTCAGGGTCTTGGTGTGACAGTCAAGAACAGAATGGCATGGAGATAGCCAGTCCATGCCCAAATTCACATCGAAGTCAACCATGCTAAGCAATAATAGATCTGCCCAGGTCTCTAGACCCCCAATAGATATAACACAATACCGGTACACCCGGTCCACCAAAACAGTATTCCCCACCGGAGTCGACACATGAACAGATGAAATCAAAGATTCACGGTGCGTATCCAAGAAATGTGCAAAGTATGACAAAATATATGAATACGTGGAACTAGGATCAAATAATACCGAAGCATCCTGGTGATCGACTGAGATAATACCTGTAATCACTACATCTAAAGCTATGGCATCTGGTATGGACGGAAGTGCATAGAAACGGGCTTGTCCCCCACCTGATCGACCTCCCCCTCTAAGGCGGCCTCTGACTGACTGGCCCCCACCCCTAGCTGCCTGAGCTGGTAGTGCGGAAACTAGTGCTGAAGCTGGAGGCTGGCTCCTGTGCTGAAATGAACTACCAGAAAGGCGGGGACAATACCTTTTAATGTGACCCGGATCCCCACACTCGAAGAAACCCCTCTCAGTAAATGACGGTGGGGACTGAAGGGAACCTCTAGGACCAGAGTAGCTGCTAGAAGAGCCATGTGCTGAAGAACCTTGAACTGACGGTGGACAGGATGAGCTCTGGGCTAGAAGTGCACTGAATGATGAACGGCCCGGATGGGAGCTACGGGGACCGTGTCCTGATGAAGCACCACTGTAAACTGGATGAGCTGGCTGAGGAGGCTTGAATGGACGACCTCTACTATGCTGCGACTAACCTCCTGAGTAAACACCACCATATCTACCAGATCCTCGAGGCCTCTTGGCCTCCCTCTCAACACGCTTCTGGCGGCACACTAACTCAATCTCCCTGGCTATGTCAACTACCTCCTCAAAAGAAGCGCCAAATACCCTCTCCCTGGTTAGAAAAATCTGTAGCTGGTAAGTGAGACCATCAACAAACCTCCAGATCCTCTCTCTGTCTGTGGGGACTAGCCAGATCGCATGACGGGCTAACTCAAAGAACCTCATCTCATGTTGCGTCACGGTCATGTCTCCCTGACGCAACTGCTCGAACTCTCTGTGCAGCTCCTCTCTGCGAGACTGTGGTATATACTTCTCCAAAAAGAGAATGGAGAACTGGTTCAATGTAAGGGGCGCTGCATCAGCGGGTCTACACCTCTCATACGCCTCCCACCAAGCAAATGCAGCTCCTGAAAACTGGAAAGTAGTAAATGGGACCCCACTGGTCTCTAATATCCCTGTTGTGCGTAGTATCCTCTGACACTTGTCCAAGAAGGCATGTGCATCCTCGCCCTCTGTACCACTGAAAGTCGGAGGCTGGAGTCTGTTGAACTTCTCCAATCTACGCTGCTCATCATCAGCTAAAGTTGGAACCACATAATCCTGTACCGGAGTAATCGGCTGCACTGGAACTGCCCCAAGTGTCTGAAGTCCCTGGGTGACCTGATCAGGTGTCCGGGCAGCTGGAGTCTGAATGCCTCCCTCGGCCTAAGAAGTAGAAGCAGTAGCGGACATAGAGACGACCTGTGCCAAACTGGTGCACACCGTCAAAATCTGAGCTAGGGTCTCTTGAAGACCCGGAATCACAATGGGCATTGCTGGTGCCTGAGCCTGCCCCGCTGGAATCTCAGTTGCGGGGACCTGATCCTGAGCAATGGGAGGGTCAATAGGTGCTGCCCCGGCTGCGGTGCGGGCTTCCCCCTTCCCTCTGCCACGGCCTCGACCTTTGGTTGGTCCTGCTGGTATCTGATCACCACTACCGGTATCACGAGTCCTCACCATCTGTGAGAGAATGAAAGCAACAGAAGTTTAGTTCCAGAGTTCAACATAGTCGCACGACAGAATTCGAAAATGTGGAATTTTCCTAAGGGTTTTGCAGCCTCTCGAAGATAAGTACAGACGTCTCCGTACCGATCTGCAAGACTCGACTAAACCTGCTCATGACTGGTGAGACCCATTTAACCTAGAGCTCTGATACCAACTTGTCACGACCCAATTTCGGAGTCGTGATGGCGCCTGTCGTGGAACCAGGCCAGCTACCTATGTATAACTAATCTAGGTTCAATTATAGAGACAATACCCTTTTTAATAAATTGAAATCAATAATAATGGTAAATCATAATTTGGAAATAATTTGTGATAAATCAAAACTCAAACCCTACAATCCCGGATCCAGTGTCACACAGTCATGAGTTGCTAATACATAACGTAACTAAAAGAGGACCGACCAACATAGTCTGAAAAATAAATAACAACAGGTAGAATAGGAAAGAGATGACGAGATCACAGACGCCAGCTGCTACCTCGACAACTTTGATGGAAATTGCCGCTACTCAATGACCAGAGTCAAGTCCCGGTGTACCTCGATCTGCTCACAAGGTGCAGGGGGTAACGTGAGTACACTAACTCAGTAGTAACAAAACCAAACTATGGGATGAGAGGTAGTGACGGACTAAACCTCCGATGTTTATGAACAACAGTATATATCTTGAACATGACAGTAATATGGCAGGAAAATAAGAAACAAGCACCAAATTATGCCTATAAACTCTACATAACAGCATAAGTTCATAAGGAACTAGAAACGATATGTACCCAGTATCCCTACTCTCACAAGGAAGTCTACTCAGTACCAGAATTGGCCTTCAGGCCTAGGGAAGGTCCATCCCGGATAATGCATAAACCCAAGTGACGTAGTCACCGAGTACTGAGGAAAAAGGCCAGTCCAGTCCCACGGAGAAGATCCATCTTCGGAACATATCACTCGGACAAGATCCATGTCTAGGGATGATCCATCCCTCAATATATATCAAATAGATTCGGGCAAGATCCATGCCTAAGGAAAATCCATCCCTCAATATCTGTGCGCTCACTGGGGGTGTAAAGACTCCGGAGGGGCTCCTATAAGCCCAAGCGCTATATCAGCCAACGAAGGCATGATTCAAGGATCGTTGCGGTGTGCAGTCCAATCTCATAACTGTCTCAATACCAGGCTCTCGGCCTCACTCAGTCAATACTTTCCAGTCTCACTCATAATGCTCTCAAATATAACAATCAACCCAAAACAATGATAATATAGAAATAAACTAGCAACTTCTGAGACTGAGGCATGAAACATATGCTATAACAGGACTGATACATGAAAGCAATAATCGCAGATGGAGACAGCAACAATCGACCATTCTGGACTAAACATATCAGTGTGAAGCCTTAACATTTATACTTAACATGGTTCCTAATACGTTCAAGGTAACTGCAACCTTCACAGTACAAGTAACGGTCTGAAAAGCCATTAGGTAGTTCCATGGGATGATCCAGGCCATAAATATTCGGTGCACGCCCGCATGCCCGTCACTTGGCAAGTGCGTCACCTTAATTAACATCAATATCAGATAAGGGTTTCGAACCCTCAGTACCAAGTTTGGAAGCGTTACTTACCTCAAAACCGGCTAAACTACTACTCCGCAATGCCCTTGCCTCTAAATTCGGCCTTCGAGTGCTTCAAATCTACCAACAATCAGATGTATGTCATTATAATATGCTAAGGAATTAATCCCAATCGAAATTTATCAAAAATACTCAAAAATCCCGAAGTTGGTCAAACCCGCCCCCCGAGCCCACGCCTCAGATTTCGATAAAATTTATACCACAAGAATCCTCATCCTCCCACGAGTCTATACATAACAAGAACACTGAAATCAGAGTCCAAATGACCCCTCAAATTCTCATTCTAAGGCCTCTTAATCTCAAGCCCTAGTTACCCATTTTGCACTGATTATTTTCCTAATTTTCACCATTAATTCGACCTTTAATCACATATAAACGAGTTTAGAGTCCAAAAACCTTACCTCAATGATGAACTATCGAATTCCCTCTTCAAAAACCCTTCAAAAGCTTCAAACTCGGATGAAATATTGAGAAAGATGGCTCAAATTCGTGAAGGCATGCTTTTATACCTTCTTCCCAGTGGTTCCGCACCTGCGGAACTGCACCTGCGGTCCCAGGTACGCACCTGCGGAAAAACCCAAGGTCCTCAACTTTCGCACATGCGCTCCATCTCCCGCACCTCCGGCTTCGTAGATGCGGCAATTATCTCGCACCTGCGGAAATCTCTTCACAGCCAAAACCTCCGCACCTGTGGAGCCTCATCCGCTACTGCGGGCCCGCATCTACGGCTCCCATTCCGCAGGTGCGAAAACACCATCACCAACAACTTCAGCAATAACCAAATCATTCCAAACTCCCCGTTAACCACCCAAAACAATCATGAGCCCCTCGAGACCCCAACCAAACATACCAACCCATCACGTATGGTCATTCAAACTTAGTCGAGCCTTAGAAACATCAAAAACAACATCAAAACTCCAAAAATCCATCGAATTCAAGCCTATGAACTTCCAACTTTCTAAATTCCACCAACGATGCCGAAACTACCCAAAACAACTCTGATTGACCTGAAATTTTAGAGACATATCCAAAATGACATTATAAACCTGTTTCAATTATCGGAATTTCATTCCGACCCTGATAGCCTATTTGGCACTGCCGACCAGAAGTCGCCAAAACTAACTTCCGCCAATTCAAGCTTAATTCTACACCGGACATCACAAAAATATTTCGAACACACTCCTAAGTCCCAAATCACCTAACGAAGCTATTCAAATCATAAAATTCACATTTCGAGGTCGTTTACCAACAAGTCAACTCCCGGTTGACTTTTCCAACTCTAAGGCTACTTTTAGAGACTAAGTATCTCAATACCTTCTATAACCACTCCGAACCCGAACTAACCAACTCTAATACATCATGAACAGTCTAACCAAGCTACGACAAGGCAGAAATAGTGAAATTAGTACATGCTTTACGTAATGGCCGACCGGGTCGTTACATCTACTCAGACATTACAATAGAAAGACTACTCCTAGATGCTTAATGAAGATTGATCTAATGAAGGCATATTATATGGTGAGTTGGGAGTTTCTAGAGGAGGCCTTAAGAGGATATGGGTTACCTCAAAAGTTTATACAATGGATCATGATTTGTGTGTCCACAGCAAAGTTCAGAGTCAAAGTGAATGGAGAAGGGCATGGATATTGAGAAGAGAGGACTGAGGCAAGGTGATCCTATGTCACCATTGCTATTTGTTTTGGTCATGGAATATATTTCTAGAACATTGAGCATAATCAGTAGGCTGCCAGATTTTAGATTTCATCCAATGTGCAATGGGATCAAGCTGACTCATCTTATCTTTTGTTGATGATTTGATGATATTTTGTAAGGAAAATGTAAGCTCTGTGAATAGAGTGATGGAAGGCATAGATCATTTTAGTAAAGTATCAGGATTGATTGCAAACATGGAGAAGTCAAACATACTTGTAGCTGGGGTTGAAGATGAAGTTAAAGAGGAACTGTTGAATAGAACAAAATTCACTGAAGGAGTATTCTCTATCAAATACTTGGGAATGCCTCTATCACCTAAAAGATGGAATAAGATGGACTGTCAAATGTTGATTGGAAAGATCACAAGCAGAATAAATGTCACATACTCAAAGCAATTGTCATATGCACGAAGGCTTCAAGTGGTAAATGCTATTCTTTTTTCTATTCATAGCTTTTGGGGGAATGTCTTTATCCTTCCTCAAAGTGTGGTGAAAGGTGTAGACAGATTATGTAGAGAGTATCTGTGGGGAAAAAAGGAAAAAATGAGGAAGGTTGCTCTGGTTTCATGGAATAAAGTCTGCTGTCTTAAGAATATGAGAGGTTTAAACATCAAGGGATGCAAGGAATGGAACATAGCATTAATTGGGAAGCTTGTATGACAACTAATACTAAACAAAGAACCACTTTGGGTAAGGTGGGTTCATGGGATCTATATGAAGTCAAATCATGATATTTGAACTCACTCACCACCTGCAGATAGTAGCTGGTACTGGAGAAAGCTAAATGAAGTAAAAGAAGGGATGGGGGAGTGGTATGTACAGGATAGATATATCTTAAACAATATAGGGAAGTACTCCATAAATTAGAGTTATCTTGCAATACTAGGTCAACAACAGAGGCTGAGAGTTGCAGATTTAGTATGGTCAGCAGTAGCACAACCAAAGCATAGATCCATAGGTTGGCTAGCTACACTTGGGAAACTGCTAACAAAAGATAGAATGATTGGGATGCAAATACAGGTGGAAAATGTTCAGTGTATGTTGTGTACTGAGGATGTACTGGAATCTCAGGAGCATTTGTTTACTAAATGTAGATGGCTCAAAACTGTAAGGCAAGAGGTGAACAAATGGTTAGGACATGAAGTAAAGTACACATGAGTGAAGCAAATGCTGGAGCTGATTCAAAGAAAGCATTGGAGACAGTTTAAAAAAGAGGTGATTGTTGCAGCTTACCTAGCGATGATATACTATACATGGAGAGCAAGGAACACAAAAGTTTTTCAAGGAAGACAAGTGAATACAGAAGAGACAGTTATACAGATCAAGAGAGAAGTGATAGCAAGAATAGATTTATTGAAACAGTCAAAAAGAGCACAAAAATGTAGGAGTTTCGTTAGAAAAATTACATGTAATTAGATGTTTTTCTGTTTGTTGGAGGCCTAATATTCTGAGTTCAGAGAATTGGGCGCTCTTTAAGTTGTAATTGTTTGTTGATGTTAATGGTAATTCACATTGTTACCAAAAAAAAATTATAATTAAATTTCTATTATAAGCATTACTTCGAACTTTTTACCTAGTCCGCCATAAGTTTTACGTAGGATTGAATTCAATATATCAATTGCTTAAAAAAGCATCAGAAAAATTGGTAAATAATGAAAATCCGGAGGAAATTTTCATGAAATATCTATCTATATATAATAGGAGAGGCAAAGGAAGAATAGAATAACAAGTGTCAAAATCAAAATTCTACAAATATCAAATTTTAGGACAAACCTCCTACAAATTTGCAAATTCAAAAAACAATCTTCTATCTGTATATCTATCTTCTATATAGGAGAGGCAAAGGAAAGATAGAATGACAAGTTTCAAAATCAAAATTCTACAAATATCAAAATTTAGGACAAACCTCCTACAAATTTACAAATTCAAAAAACAATTTAAAATAGAAAATAAGTTTAAAAGTTTAAACCTTCCTATTCATTTAACAGCAAGATTGAATTCACGTTCAGTTTTTCAAATTAATTATTTGCAATAGTTGTGATAGTGTTTAGCTTCAATTTCAAATTATAAATGCTTCTAACAGAGTGGATTATACTGAAGCCTTCTTCTAATCTTATATTTGATTGTATCATTTTTATTATGCGTAATAAAACTTATAAAGTCTTCTTCTCTATTTTTCTGCAGCCTGGTATCTATCTTGACCGGTAAGAAAAGTACATCTCATATATTGAGTTAGCAAAGAACTTATTCTGTTTTCAATGGCTGGCCTTCAAAGATCTATTTCATCCGAGAATTAGAATATGGTCAAAGATTTCAATATTTTTTACAAATGCTTTCCTTACAAGCTGTTTTTTAATGGATACATGCGTTTTCTTATGACTTGAATGTATGAATATTCAGTACATTTATATGTCATAAATTAATAACATTTATATGCGCCTTAGTCTACCGTATATAATATTGCTTATAAAAAATTATATTTGAATATTTTCTGCGCAACGCACGGGTACACATACTAATTTTATTCTAAACGCTAAGAATAAAAGGTAGGGCAAAAAAGACACTGCAATGCAAGACCAGCCTAAAGAAGTAGATGGACTGTTGTTTGCCGGATGATCACGAATTAACCGCCGCAGCCCAATGCCACCATCCTTTGTGGTCAGTGGCGAGGAATTTAAAAAAGAGATATTTTTGTTCCTATACCATATAGGAAACTATATTACTAAATATGTTCATGATTTGAAAATTATCCGCTCTGTTAATAGTTTTTTTACAAAACAGATACAATGCATTAAATACAGAATCTTAGTAGATATAATCTTCCTATTTAGACGCTAAAATTAAGGAAGTAAATATTCTTTCAGATATTTCATTAAATAAGGAATCATTGTAGTATTAAAATTCCTTATTTAGGTGCGCTAATATTGGGGAATTAAAGATTCTTTCAGAAATTTTCAAACGCAAATTACGCTGTATTAATTTTCGTCTCTTTCTATTCAATGTACCCAGTTTGTAGATATTTTGTAGATAAATTGTAGATTATTTGTATTTTGATTGTAGATGCTTTGTTTTTTGTTTTCACAAATTAAAAATGACTAAATCTTCTGCAAAAAACGCAATTATGTCGAAAATCCCAATTAAACTACAATCGAATAAGAATTAGGTGATACGATATTGAGATCTGTTTGACTTTGTAGTTTATTTTTAGTTTTTTTGTAGAAGTTTTGTAGATGAATAGAAAATTTTGTAGTTATATTAAATGTAGTTATTATGATGTTTAGAATACAATTTGTCTACAAAAAAACTATACATTAACTACATTCTGGACACAATCTACAATTTAACTACAATTTAACTACAATTTATCTACAATTTCTGTAATATGTCTTCTTCTTCTTCTTCTTCGAGATTCAATCTGAAAATCAGTCAAAACCAAGTCCCATCTTCACCAAAAACCCTCAAAATTGAGATATAAACTCCAAACCATATTCCCGATTATTTTCAACAACACCCAATCCAAACAAATAATGATTTTTGAAAACCCAAATTTGAATTCAAGCTTTCAAGCTTTTTAATGGCTGTCAATGGTGGATTTGAGAGAAGAAAAGATGAAGAACATATATATGATCGCCAATTTCTGAAAACGATGAAGAACAGAATGTAGCAATTTCGACTTGTTGAATCTTGAAGGTCTGAATTCTACAATTTGAAGAAGAAGGAAGGAAGAGGAAGAAAGGGGAGGGGGAAACGGCTGGTTACAAATGATGAGGAGAGAGAAACGTGGGATATATGGACACCTTTAATTAAGGAGTAAAAATCTGCCCATTAATTATATCCCTTTAATTAAGGAGTAAAATACTGTCCATTAATTATAATCCTAAATTAATTATGGTATAGATTTGGTAATTTGGTATACTAAATATAATTAAATCAAACCTTAAACATGAAGGGTGATAAGGTTTCATATATGGTACAGGAATGTAAAAGTTTCTTTAAAAAAATCAAAAAAATTAAAAGAGACGGTGGGAAGTGAAAATTAATCAGCGATTTTACAAAAGCTTCGAACTCCTTGACCACGGAATTATACTTTTAAAGTATGTCAAGCAGATTTAAATAAAACATATAAAAGTACAAACCAAAATCTTGTATGTACATTGTTTTTTCCGGCGAAGCCTTTTTCTGCCTCTAAATCTACCCCCATTTGCAGCTGCCCATATTAGGAGGAGACAAATGAGACAAAGCACTAGGACATTCTTTATGAGGATTTTCATTTTAAATCACTACTAGAAACACGCGAAACTTTTCACGAAAATATTTTATAGAATTAGTAGGAAATATGCTTGTCCGTTGAGATACCTCCAAACGCCATTACTTAATTTTACCATCACTCAAAGCTTCCATTTGGCTAGAGATTTTGATTACTTTTTTCAAAAATATTTTAAAAAGTGTTGATTGTTCCTGGAATATGAACCGTTTTTGAAAAAAATCGAAAAACTTTTCTCAAGTTCCCAAAAATTGGTTTCAGATAGTTTTAGGGTGAACATATTTCTTCTATTCATAAAATTTCAATTTTTCTTCAAATAAAGGGGGAAATTAAAAAATAGCTAAATTTACAAGTGGTCATTCAAAAATATCCACAACATCAAAAGTCATCGAAATTTAGTCACTTTTCATGTAAAGATAAATCTAAACGAAAACACTGTTCAAAATTCGGAAAATACTCCAGCATAATATACTGGAATTCCAGTATAATATACTAGAACTCCAGTATAACGTATACTCGAACTCCATTATATTATACTGGAGTTTAGAGTTCAGTAGACTTTGCTGGAACTCCAGTATATTATACTGGAGTTCCAACAAAGAATACTAGTCCAGCATAATATGCTGGAAGTTCATACACAGATGCACCAAACTCTAGTATATTATGTTGGACCGTTCTCTATTGCAGCAAAATGGTGGCTATTTGTTAATGACTTGGTAAACGCTGGCTATTTTTGAATGACCAGTCCGAAAACTGGCTAGCCCGTGCTATTTTGACTCAAATAAAATGTATGTCCAAACACAACTTCAACATTCAAAAATTATTTTTCAACACAACTTCAAAAACCTTTTTTCAAGTTTCAAACAAATTTATTTTCAAACGCTAGCATAGTTTTTGTTTCTTAGTTTTAGTTGAATTTCTTGTACGGGAAAATTACGTGGCACATCAAATATTTACATTGTATCTACCATTTGTAGCTATACTTTCAGTAAATTTATCACTCGTATCTATATTTGAATTTTATAGTAAATCCATGAAATAGGATATTAATTATTTTGAACTGAAATAAGAGAGCAAAAGCTCTCGTAGCTCAGTTGGTTAGTGTGATGACCCAAAAGGTCATCCCCTGTAATTTTAACTTAATCTCTGTTCCGAGGCCCTGAAAGCCTCCATTTATCTCACTTCGATGTGCGTGCGCAGCCCGAGCGCTTAGCGGGAAAGCCTTTATGTGGAAAATTGAATAAATGTTGAATTTATGATAATTAATTTAATAAAGTTGACTTTGGTCAATATTTTTTATAAACGGACGCGGACCCGTGATTTCATGGTCCCGAGGGTCTGTAGGGAAATATGAGACTTGGGCGTATGCCCGGAATCGAATTCCGAGGTCCCAAGTCCGAGAAATGAATTTTTAAAGAAAATTATTTTCTAAAAAATATAAAGGCTTTTTCAAATGAGAATTGATGTGAAACCTGTGTTATCGGTCCCGTATTATGGTTCCGGAGCCCGGAATAGGTTAAATATGTCTTGTGTGAGTTATCTGTAAAATTTGGTAAGAAACTGATGTAATTTGACGTGATTTGGACTAAAAATGGAGAATTTGAAAGTTATGAAGTTTTGAGGATTTTCTATGGATTTTAACGTTTAATTTGATGTTTATGATGTTATTTTGGTGGTTTAATTACTCGAATAAGTCTGTAGGATATTTATGAGGTTGTGTGTATTTGGTTTTGAGCCCCGAGGGCTCGGGTGAGTTACGGGTAAGAGTCGGGAGGCAAAACTTAGGGAAAAATCTGATGTTTTTGAGCTGTTGTTGGTGTCTAGGAATTTACCCTATGCGAACACACTCAAGGGTGTGCGAACGCACAGGGTAATTGAGGGCTGGGGTCAGGGTAGCTTTTTGGTCAGTGCGAACACACCATTCCAGGTGCGAACGCGTAGGGGTAGTTGGGGTACACTGTGTGAACGCGGGGTATAGGGTGCGAACGCACAATGTTAGCATGGGCCTGGGTGGCTGGGTAGAATTTACCATGTGCGAACGCAGCGTTTAGCTCGCGAACGCATAGAGACCATCTGATAAACCTGTGCGGATGCGAAGCTGGGACCGCGAACGCATTGCCATATTTCGCCCAGTCATTTTTAGTACCCAAAAAACAGAATAGTTTCGGGACTTAACCCATTTTTCTCAAAACTTCATCTTCCCTAACCCTCTTAGGTGATTTTGGAGCACCTCTTCCACCATAGCTTCATAGGTAAGTGATTTTAACTCCACTTTCTTCCATTCTCATCAATCATTATTAGATTCTAGGCCTAAAAACATGGGATTAAAGGGTAGAAATTGGGGATTTGGGTAGAGTTAGGGATTTTTGAATTTTTTGGGCATTCAACCTCGTTTTGGGGTCGGATTTCAAAACAAATTGTATATTCGGGCTCGTGGGGGAATGGGTGATCGGGTTTTGGTCTGAACCTCGTGTTTTGACCAAGCGAGCCCCGGGTCAAATTTTGGAAAATTTGGAAGAATGTTGGGAAATCTATAATTAGGCTTTGGAATTGAATTGTTGAATAATTATTGATATTATTGAGTCGATTATGTATAGATACGATTGTTTCGGAGTCAGATTCGAGAGGAAAAGCGGTGCTAGAGGCTTGATTTGCATTCTTGGAGCCGAGGTAAGTGTTTGTCCTAACCTTAGCTTGAGGGAATAGATGTAGAGTCTTATTTTCTATGTGTTAATCCATGTACAACGTATAGGTGAGGTGACGGGTACCTATATATTGTGGTAAAGCATGCCCGTGAGTCGAACTTGATAATTTTCATTGTGTTCTTTGATATTTTCTGTGTTACGAATTTCTTATCATGCCGAAGTGATATATTGAGAGTATTTAATGATGTGGAAAGTTATTTGATTATTCGTTCGGTTGAGGATTATATTGTTGAATTATACCTCTGAGTGAGATTGGTTATAGCTGAGTCCCTTGCCGGGACGATAAAATCTTTGTTGAATATGTATGTGTATTTGAGGTTTCCTATTGTTGTATTTTACTGTCTAATTGTTGCTTTTATTTATGTTTTGCACGAGGGGACATTCCGTGCCGAGTGACTGTGAGGTTTTGCACGAGGGGACATTCCGTGCCGAGTGATTGTGAGGTTATGCACGAGGGGACATGCTGTGCCTTTTTATGTTTATTTACTTGTTCCGAGCTGTTAAATTCCTGCTGTTGTTTCTACGTTTCAATTATTATCTTGTTCTGTTGTTTTAGCAGTTGTGGCCGCTTAATCCTAAGCATGTTCTCCCCCGTAGTTGTATTACTTGTGTTATTTCCTTTCATTACTTCCTGTTATATTATTGAACTGCACAAGTGTTATTTGTTGTCGTGTCCTAGCCTCGTCACTACTTCGCCGAGGTTAGGCTCGGTACTTACTCAGTACATGGGGTCGGTTCTACTGATGCTAAACCTGAACCTCTCTATGATGTGCATATTATAGCGCCGGACCCAGTGGACACTGAGCAAGGGAGTATCCTTCAGTCCACGGCGACACTGAGGTAGTCCTGCAGACGTCCGCAGGCCTTGGCGTCACCTCTTACCCTTTTCTCTCATTTTCTGTCTTATTTCAGTAGTTCCAAGACAGTTGTATCTACTTGTTTCAGACCATTGTATTTAGTAAACTCTTAGACTGTTTGTGAGATTGTGGCACCGGTTTCTGGGGTTGTACTTAAGTAAAATTACTACGGGACTTCTATTGAATTCTTGAATTTTGTATTACTTCCGCATTTTTATTATAATCGTTCTAGTTATTTTTGGTTATTTAATTGTTAATAAGTCAATTTAATTCAAACGTTGGCTTGTCTAGCGGGTTCAACGTGAGACACCATCACGTCCTTAAGGTAGGATTTCGGGTCGTGACAAGTTGGTATCAGAGCACTAGGTTACCTAGGTCTCACAACTCACGGAGAAACTTGGTAGAGTCTGAGGGATCGGTATAGAGACGTCTGTACTTATCCCCTAGAGGCTGCAAAGTTAGGAATAATTTCACTTCTCCTTCTTCTCCGTCGTGCGATTTGAATTCTAAATGCTAATTGAGTTTCTATTCTATTCTCTCGCAGATGGAGAGAACGTGTGCTTCCTCATCTACCGATCAGCAGACCAATCCTCCTGTTGCATCTCCAACGAGGGACCGAGGACGAGGCCGAGGCAAGGGCAGGGCTCAGCCTAGAGCAGCATCCCCAGTAGAGGACCCACAGGTAGACTTTGCCGGTGAGGTTCCTGCTCAGACGGTTCCAGTTGGACCAACTTGGGTCCCAGAGAGGTTCATTGCCACCCCGATTCTTCAGGACGCTCTTGTCCGCTTAGTGGGACTTATGGAGAGAGTGGCTCAGGCCAGTCTTCTTCCTACTGCACCAGTTGTCTCTCAGGCTGGTGGAGGGTCCTAGAATCTTGTTACTCGCACCCCGGAGCAGCTAGCTCCTCAGTTCCAGATTCCGGCACCTCAGACAGTCGGAGTAGCTCAGCCGGGTATTGTAGCACCGGCAGTTGAGGGAACAGCTATGTCGACAGATGCCCTATGGATATTAGATCGGTTCACCAAGCTATTTCCTAATATTTTTATTGGTGCACCATCAGAGGATCCCCAGGATTAATTGGACAATTGTTATGAGGTTCTTCGGAACATGAGCATTGTGGAGACCAATGGGGTCGATTTTGCTACATTTCATCTTTCTGGTACCGCCAAGACTTGGTGGAGAGACTATTGCTTGACCAGACCAGCTGGGTCTGCACCTTTGACTTGGGCTCAGTTCTCCGAGTTGTTTTTGGGGAAGTTTCTTCCAGTTACTCAGAGGGAGGATCTTCGGAGGCAGTTTGAGCATCTCCAGCAGGGATCTATGACTGTTACACAGTTTGAGACCAGGTTCATCACTCTGGACGGACATGCTATCATGATACTCCCCACTGATCCTGAAGGGGTGAGGAGGTTTATCGAGGGTCTAGCTAAGTCTATCAGACATCAGATGGCCAGGGAGACATGTAGTGATATCTCTTTTCAGGATGCGGCCGATGTGGCCAGGCGTATTGAGATGGTCTTATCACTGGGCGGTGGTCAGGGGTCTGACAATAGACCTCGTCATTTCGGCTGGTTCAGTGGTGCCTAATTTGGAGGCAGAGATTCCTTTGGCAGAGGGCATCCTCCTAGGCCTTACCAATCGACACTTCAGGTATCCTGCAATGCACCACCAGATCCTATCAGTGCACCGCCGATTCAGAGCTTTCAGGGTGGTCATTCTGGTCGTCAGGGACAGTTCCAGGGTCAGTATTCTTAGCAGTCGTGGTCTTGCTTCACTTGCGATGGTACAGGGCACATTTCCATGTTTTTCCCCCGAGGTTTTGATGGTCCTCAGTATCAGGGTTCCCGTGCTATGGTTCCCGCATCAGGTGCACACCCTCCCCCTCAGCCAGCTAGGGGTGGTGGTCGTGGTGCGAGAGGTGGAGGTCATACTCATAGAGGTGGAGGACAGGCCACGAGAGGAAGAGGTCAGGCTGCAGTAGGTCGACTTAGAGATGTCCAGGTTGGAGGGGCTCCACCCCGATGCTATGTTATTCCTGCCAGGCTTGAGTTATTACAGGTACGATTTCAATTTGCAGCCTAGATGCTTCGGTTTTATTTAATCCGGGGTCTACATTCTCCTATGCGTCTTCATATTTTGCCCCTTACCTGAGTATGACCCGTGATTCCCGGAGTACTTCTCTATATGTGTCTACCCCGGTGGGTGATTCTATTGTGGTAGATCGAGTCTACGGTTCATGCTTAGTGGTTATTGGTGGTTTGGAGACTCAGGTAGATCTTTTGCTTCTTGATATGGTTGACTTTAATGTTATATTGGGGATGGATTGACTATCTCCCTACCATGCTATTCTGGACTGTCATGCCAAGACTGTGACTTTGGCCGTACTGGGAGTACCTCGTTTGGAGTGGAGAGGGACTCATAGTCATTCTTCCGGTAGAGTTATTTCATATATGAAGGCTCGGCGCATGGTCGAGAAGGGTTGTTTGGCCTATTTGGTCTATGTTTGTGATTCTAGTGCCGAGGTTCCTTCTATGGAGTCTATGCCCGTGGTTCGTGAGTTTCAAGAAGTATTCCCTGCTGACCTACCAGGCATGCCGCCCGACAGGGATATTGATTTTTGCATTGAGTTGGCTCCGGGCACTCAGGCCATTTCTACTCCGCCGTATCGTATGGCCCCGCCAAAGTTGAAGGAGTTGAAGGATCAGTTGTAGGATTTGTTGGATAAAGGCTTCATTAGGCCTAGTGTTTCTCCTTGGGGTGCCCCAGTATTGTTTGTCAAGAAGAAAGATGGCTCAATGAGGATGTGTATTGACTACCAGCAGTTGAATAAGGTTAATATTAAGAATAAGTATCCTTTGCCGAGGATTGATGATCTATTTGACCAGCTTCAGGGTGCTACACTATTTTCCAAGATAGACTTGAGATCTGGTTACCATCAACTGAGGATTAGGGCGTCTGATGTCCCTAAGGCAGCCTTTCGCACTCGTTATGGGCATTATGAGTTCTTGGTGATGTCATGCGGGTTGACAAATGCCTCTGCTGCTTTTATGGAGTTGATGAACCGAGTGTTCAAGCCCTATTTAGACTCGATTGTTTTCATTGATGATATATTGATATACTTCCGTAGCCGAGAGGAGCATGAGCAGGACCTTTGAGTCGTCCTCCAGACTCTGAGGGATAGTCAGTTGTATGCCAAATTTTTGAAGTGTGAGTTCTGGTTGAGTTTGGTGGCATTTATGGGCCATGTTGTGTCGGCAGAGGGTATTCAGGTTGATCCCAAGAAGATTTCAGCAGTCAGAGATTGTCCTAGGCCCACTTCAGCTACAAAGATTCGGAGTTTCTTGGGCTTGGCAGGTTATTATCGCCGCTTTGTGGAGGGATTTTCATCTATCGCAACCCCGATGACAAGGTTGACCCAGAAGGATGCCAAGTTCAGGTGATCTGATGAGTGTGAGGCGAGCTTTTAGAAGCTCAAGACAGCCTTGACCACGACACCGGGGTTAGTTTTGCCCACAAGATCAGGGCCTTATACCATGTATTGTGATGCTTCACGGGTTGGACTTGGTGCAGTGTTGATGCAGGAGGGCAAGGTTATAGCTTCTGCTTCACGTCAGTTGAAGGTTCATGAGAAGAACTATCCAGTTCATGATTTGGAGTTAGCAGCTATTGTTCATGCATTGAAGATTTGGAGGCATTATTTGTATGGGGTGCCATGTGAGGTGTTCACGGATCATAAGAGTATGCAATATCTGTTCAAGCAGAAAGAGTTGAATATGAGGCAGAGGAGATGGTTATAGTTGTTGAAGGATTATGACATTGCCATTCTCTATCATCCGGGAAAGGCCAATGTGGTGGCTGATGCTTTGAGCCGAAAGTCAACTAGTATGGGTAGTCTTGCTTATCTATCAGCCGGAGAGCGACCGCTTGTTTTGGATGTTCAGGCTTTGGCCAACCGGTTTATGAGATTGGAGGTTTCTAAGATTGACAGTGTTTTGGCCCATACTATGGCTCGTTCCTCATTGTATGATCGTATTCGGTCCAGGCAGTATGATGATCATCATTTATGTGTTATTAGAGATATGGTCCGACATAGAGGTTCCAAGAAGGTCATAGTTGATGATGAGAGAGTTCTGAGGATGCAGGGCCGTATTTGTGTGCCTGATGTTGATGGTATTCGTGAGTTGATATTGCAAGAGGCCCATAGTTCCCGGTATTCCATTCATCCGGGCACCGCAAAGATGTACCAGGACTCGCGACAACATTATTGGTGGCGGAGGATGAAGAAGTATATTGTAGCCTATGTAGCTCGGTGCTTGAACTGTCAACAGGTTAAGTACGAGCACCAGAGACCCGATGGTTTGATGCAGCAGATTGAGCTTCCTAAGTGGAAGTGGGAGCGTATCACCATGGATTTTGTAGTTGGACTCCCACGGATTCAGAGGATGTTTGATGTAGTGTGGGTTATTGTGGATAGGCTGACCAAGTCAGCGCACTTCATTCCTGTGTAAGTCTCATATTCAGCGGAGAAGTTGGCAAAGATCTACATGAGAGAGATTGTTCGATTGCATGGCGTGCCTGTATCCATTATTTCAGACCGAGGTACTCAGTTTACCTCCCATTTTTGGAGAGTATTTCAGCGTGAGTTGGGCACACGGGTTTATTTGAGCACAACGTTTCATCCTTAGACAGATGGACAGTTCGAGCGCACTATTCAGATCTTGGAGGATATGCTACGAGCGTGTGTCATTGACTTTGGTGGTTCATGGAACCAGTTCTTGCCTTTAGCTAAGTTTGCCTACAATAACAGCTATCAATCAAGCATTTTGATGGCTCCGTATGAGGCGTTCTATGGTAGGCGATGTCGGTCACCAGTCAGATGGTTTGAACCGGGAGAGGCCAGATTGTTGGGTTCTGAGTTAGTCCAGGATGCCTTGGACAAGGTGAAGATCATTCAGGATAGACTTCGTACCGCTCAGTCCAGGCACAAGAGTTATGCGGATCGCAGAGTTCGAGATTTGGCATTTATGATAGGAGACCGGGTATTTCTTCGGGTGTCGCCCATGAAGGGCGTGATGAGGTTCGGAAAGAAGGGCAAGTTGAGCCCTAGGTATATTGGTCCATTCAAGATTCTGGATAAGGTAGGAGAAGTGGCTTACAGACTTGCCTTGCCACCGAGGTTATCAGTTGTGCACCCGGTGTTTCACGTGTCTATGCTTCAGAGATATATTGTGGATCCATCTCATGTACTTGACTTCAGCGGTGTCCAGTTGGACAAGGATTTCACTTATGAGAAGGAGCCGGTAGCCATATTAGCTCGGCAGGTATGTCAGTTGAGATCGAAGAGTTATCCTTCGGTTCGTGTTCAGTGGAGAGGTCATCCTGTTGAGGCAGCTACTTGGGAGTTCGAGTCCGATATGCGGAGCCGATATCCCCATCTGTTTCCCATTTCAGGTACTTTTCTATGTCCGTTCGAGGACGAACATTTGTTTTAGAGGTGGAGATTGTGATGAACCAAAAGGTCATCCCGTGTAATTTTAACTTAATCTATGTCTCGAGGCCCTGAAATCCTCCATTTATCTCACCTCGGTGTGCGTGTGCAGCCCGGGCGCGTAGCCGGGAAGCCTTTATGTGGAAAATTGAATAAATGTTGAATTTATGATAATTAATTGAATAAAGTTGACTTTGATCAACATTTTTGGTAAATGGACCCGGACCAATGATTTGACGGTCCCTGAGGGTCCGTAGGAAAATATGAGACTTGGGCATATGCCCGGAATCGAATTCCGAGGTCCCAAGTCCGAGAAATGAATTTTTAAAGAAAATCATTTTCTGAAAAATATAGAGGCTTTTGAAAATGAGAATTGATGTGAAACCTGTGTTATTGGTCCTGTATTATGGTTTCGGTGACCGGAACAGGTTAAATATGTCTTGTGTGAGTTATCTGTGAAATTTGGTAAGCAATGGACGTAGTTTGACGTGATTCGGACTAAAAATGGAGAATTTGAGAGTTATGAAGTTTTGAGGATTTTCTATGGATTTTGAGGTTTAATTTGATGTTTATGATGTTATTTTGGTGGTTTAATTACTCGAATAAGTCTGTAGGATATTTATGAGGTTGTGTATGTATTTTGTTTTGAGCCCCGAGGGCTCGGATGAGTTTCAGGTAGGTGTCGGGGTGCAAAGCTTAGGAAATATCTGATGTTTTTGAGTTGTTGTTGGTGTCCAGGGATTTACCCTATGCGAACGCACTCAAGGGAGTGCGAACACATAGGGTAACTGAGGGCTGGGGGTCAGGGTAGCTTTTTGGTAAGTGCGAACGCACCATGCCAGGTGTGAATGCGTAGGGGTAGCTGGGGTACACTGTGCGAACGCGGGGTATAGGGTGCGAACGCACAGTGTTAGCATGGGCATGGGGGGCTGGGTAGAATTTACCCTGTGCAAACGCAGCGTTTAGCTCGCAAACACATAGGGACCATCTAATAAACCTGTGCGAATGCGGAGCTGGGACTGCGAACGCACTGCCTTCTTTCGCCCAGTCATTTTTAATACCCAAAAAAACAGAATAGTTTCGGGACTTAACCCATTTTTCTCAAAACTTCATCTTCCCCAACCCTCTTAGGCGATTTTGGAGCACCTCTTCCACCATAGCTTCATTGGTAAGTGATCTTAACTCCATTTTCTTCCATTTTCATCAACCATTATTAGATTCTAGGCCTAAAGACATGGGATTAAAGGGTAGAAATTGAGGATTTGTGTAGAGTTAGGGCTTTTTGAATTTTTGGCAATTCAACCTCGTTTTGGGGTCGGATTTCAAAACAAATTGTATATTCGGGCTCGTGGGGGAATGGGTTATCGGGTTTTGGTCCGAACCTCGTGTTTTGACCAAGCGGGCTGGGGTCAAATTTTAGAAATTTTGGAAGAATGTTGGGAAATCTATAATTAGGCTTTGAAATTGAATTGTTGAATAATTATTGATATTATTGAGTCGATTATGTATAGATACGATTGTTTCGGAGTCGGATTCGAGAAGAAAAGCGGTGCTAGAGGCTTGATTTGCATTCTTGGAGCCGAGGTAAGTGTTTGGCCTAACCTTAGCTTGAGGGAATATGTGTAAAGTCTTATTTGCTATGTGTTAATCCATGTCCAACGTATAGGTGAGATGACGGGTACCTATATGTTGTGGTCAAGCATGCCCGTGAGTCGAACTTCATAATTTTCATTGTGTTCTTTGATATTCTCCGTGTTACGGATTTCTTATCATGCCGAGAGTGATATATTGAGAGTATTTAATGATGTGGAAAGTTATTTGATTAATCGTTCGGTTGATGATTATATTGTTGAATTATACCTCCGAGTGAGATTGGTTATAGATGAGTCCCTTGCCGGGACGATAGAATCTTTGTTGAATATTTATGTGTATTTGAGGTTTCCTATTGTTGTATTTTACTGTCTAATTGTTGCTTTTATTTATGTTTTTCACTAGGGAACATTCCGTGCCGAGTGACTGTGAGGTTTTGCACATGGGGACATTCCGTGCCGAGTGATTATTATTTATG
The DNA here is from genome assembly GCA_005239495.1 of Nicotiana undulata. NCBI lineage: Eukaryota > Viridiplantae > Streptophyta > Magnoliopsida > Solanales > Solanaceae > Nicotiana > Nicotiana undulata. The sequence continues at coordinate 48,457 of MDKH01043298.1, read as the reverse complement.
CACGAGGGGACATTTCGTGCCGAGTGACTGTGAGGTTATGTACGAGGAGACATTCCGTGCCGAGTGATTGTGAGGTTATGCACGAGGGGACATGCCGTGCCTTTTTCTATTTATTTACTTGTTCCGAGCTGTTAAATTCCTGCTGTTGTTTCTACATTTAAATTGTTATCTTGTTTTAGCAGTTGTGGCCCCTTTATCCCCAGCATGTTCTCCCCCGTAGTTGTATTACTTGTGTTATTTCCTGTCATTACTTCCTATTATATTATTGAACTGCACAGGTGTTATTCGTTGTCGTGTCCTAGCCTCCTCACTACTTCGCCGAGGTTAGGCTCGGCACATACTCAGTACATGGGGTCGGTTCTACTGATGCTACACCTACACTTCTCTATGATGTGCAGATTACAGCGCCGGACCCAGTGGACATAATACCGCAATTCTCAATCCCGACTCACCATACAAAACCCGAGCATAAAATATACTGTTTAAGGCTCATAAGCCGCTGAATACTCTCTCAAATATCCCCAAAGCACCACATTTGAAATACTTACCCTGATGAGACTTCCTGCGAATTTAAGTCATTACCTTCCCTTCCTGATACTAAGGGATAGAATCCATGATAATGTAACTACACCACAAGCCTTGACACCTTCCACGTAAATCTCAGTTTCTAGCCAAACACACCTCTTGAAGATCCCCAATTGTTACGTATAACCTTGAACCCATCGGAACCATTCTCGAGAGTCTTCCACTCTACGCAAATGTCAATTACCCTGACCAAGTAAACAGAACGACTTGACCCGACTTGCAAACCACGTACTAGGATAAGTAATCCACACATTGAAGAAACAAGCAAACTCATACAATGCACACACTACACCTTCAAGCACAAGTCAATCATTCAACAAATTCCATTACCCGTAAAGTACATTACAACCTGTATCGAAGAAATTTCCATTACTCGAGTCATTCCCAGACTCTACCTCTGCAAGTCATAACTGATTCACCAATATACCTCGCACCGAAACCAGTACAACACATAATCGTGTAATCAACTTATCATTAGCGGACTCCCCCATTTGGCTCAAAGCCAACGACCAAGACATACAGTAACTCACAATGCCCATACGCTATCACTGCCACCATACTATGGTGAGATTCAACTAGATCCTTCATAAGCTCATATAACCCAAACCATCTAACCCTCAAATCGAATATAAATCTCGCATCCACCATTGAAATGGTCATGCCAACTTCCACAAGCGATCTAAACTCCAATTACAACATACATCATTTACTGGTAGAAGAGAACTTACTACAGATCAACATAAGGACCACACACCTCGGGACAACCCGCAGGAGATACCCCTGCCTGCTTAGCCTCAAACTGATATCTCTCTATACACTTCCGAAGATCATAGATATTACTAAATCTATGTACCCTCCTACATCAGAACACAACTAATGCCTGCCCTTGATACATCACAATAAGCGGTATAAGAACCTGAAGCTGATGGCAATACTAACACTGGAGTTGTGGTCAAGGAAATCTTGAGCTTCTAGAAGCTCTAATCACACTCGTCTAACCACATGGATACCTTCACTGGACACCACGTGTCCCAAGAATGCTACTGAACTGAGCCAAAAATTCACACTTGGATATTTCGCACAAGGCTTCTCCTCCCTATATCCTTGTAATACCATAATCAAATGCTGAGTATGCTACCCCTGGCTACGCGAGTATGCCAGGATGTCATCCGTGAACACAATAACAAAGGAGTTATAACATAAATGCATGCACCATCGATCAATTACATGAACGTTATTGGGGCATTGGTCAGCCCAAAAGACATCACCCGGAACTCACAACACAACAGAAGGATCCGCTTCACTCCACATTTAAACAACATGGGAGGTCCTTCACTACACTCACAACTTGAGGCCATATTCTAACTTAAGACTAAATCAATTATTCAATGATTCTTGTTACATCTCCCGCTAATCCATTATTGTCACAATCACACAACCTGAACACATCTAACTATCAATCACACTCACCACGTAGTCACCTAGTAACAAGGTTCCATCAATAAGGACACCAACGGACATATAAGTCCCCCAACACATGTGCTCACACAGACGAAATCTCAGCACTCAAGCCACAGACAAAATCGGGCCTCAAGTCCTTCCGAACCATTATCAACATGCAAAAAAATTCACATCTCATCCATGGAAGTCACAAGCCGTCCATGTACAACTGATACCAAGCGCTCACGTGCGCATTCGAATACATGAAAGGAATTCAAAGAGTTACGCTTTTGGCTGAATAAATGGATTCGCACGACAAGAATTCAAGAATGTGGGATGTTTCCTAAGGGTTCTGCAGCCTCTCAAAGATAAGTACAGACGTCTCCGTACCGACCCGCAAGACTCTACTAAACCTGCTCATGACCGTTGAGTCCTATGTAACCTAAAGCTCTAATACCAACTTGTCACGACCCCAAATCCTAACAGGTCATGATGGCGCCTATCGTGGAACTAGGCTAGCCAACCATCAAATAACTACTCATTTTTTCTATTATAATATTTCAAAAAAATCAATAATAAGCAGCAAACAGAGTATAAAATAATTTTTTTAAGTCTTTATGCCCCAATAATAATCTAACAGTCTAAAAAAATCTCCCAAGACTGGAGTCAACCGATCACGAGCATCTAAGAATAAAACTAACTCTGCTAATGTCTTAAACAATGTCTATGAAATAAATACTAATACTAATAAAGGAAGGGAAATGGAGAAGTTGTGGATGCTGGACAGCTACCTCGAAATCCCAAACGCTGATGACAACGAGCTTGGACAACTACTGCTCCGAACCGGTACCTGGATCTGCACACAAAGGTGCAAGGAGTAATGATGAGTACGCCAACTCAGTAGTAATGAAAATAAACCACAGTCTGAGAATACGAAACACACATCACAGATGCACCAATCCACAAAATAGTAAAACATCAAGTCTCCATAAAGTATACATCAATATATAAGTTCGAAAACCAGTTTCCATGAAATCCTTTGAAACAAGTATATTTTCCAGTATTTGTCAATAAAACTCTCAGTAAAATCAGTTTGAAAAATGAAGTGACTCATATTCAAAAGCTCAGTAAAATATCATCATAAAACTGCCCCTCAGGCCATAATCATCACTCGTAACAATTTCCCTCAGCACCTCACCATCACTCAGTATCAGCCCCGCAGGCAACCTCACTGTCACTCATGCCTCCCAATCACTCATCACTCGGCACTCGCACTCAGTAGGTACCTGTGCTCACTGAGGATGTGTACATACTCCGGAGGGGCTCCTACAACCCAAGCTCTATAAACAAGCCACATGCCGTAAATTACTCTCACGCACCCGGCCTCTTTCATATCATAACATCTCACAACATTGGACCTTGGCCTCACTCGTATCATAACATCCTCACAACATTGGCCATCGACCCCACTTAGTCAGAAACTCTCAGCACGCCACTTGGGCCATGAATAAAAAGGGGTTCTCGACCCAAAATAGTATTTTCATTTCAAGAAATAGTAATATTATCAAATAAGAGTGTCAACAATTTCACAAGAAAGACTGAGTGTAAAATCGTACTTTCAAAGTGAGTAATATCAATAAAATAGCCCCCAAGGGGTTAAACAGATCGGCAATAGGCCCCAAACATGGCTCACAGCCCAATTATAGCAAATCATAGTAGTACTATAGAGAATAAGCTTTAAAAAGTAGTCTCGCAATTCAATAGTTGCCTAAAAAGGACATGTTTCCAAATTCCAATTCTTGCACGCCCCACACTCGTCGTCCAGTGTGTGTGTCACTCCAAATCCGTGAAAGGATGTAAAGTCCGGGGTTGCATACCCTCAGGACAAGATTTAAAGACATTACTTACCTCAAACTAGCCCGAAAAGCTACTCCGCAACGCGTTTACCCCTCGAATCAACTTCTGAGTGCTCCAAGTCTATCAATTTCAGATTCATTACATCAAAATATGCTTAAGGGAATGAAACCCAATCAAAAAAATTCAATGTTATGCACAAAACCCGTAATTAGTCGAAACCTGACCTCCGGACCATGTCTCGGAACTCGACAAACTTTATACCAAAATGATCCTCATTATCTCACGAGTCCGTACATATAAAGAACTCTGAAATCGGTGTCCGTTTGACCCCTCAAATCGCCCCTAAAAGGTCTCTTAAACTCAAGCCCTAGTTTCACCATTTTCTACTGATTTTCCCGAATTAAACACTTCAAAAAATATGTAATCTTGTCGGTTATTCGATGATAATTTAATATTATGGAGTAGAAATGATCACAAGTAACTTACCTCAAGATTTCCCATGATTTCTTGCTCAAAAATCGCCCCAAGCCGTGTTCTTTCACCCAAAAAATGCTAAATGGGCTAAAATACTGAACAACATTAAAAAGACCCAATTCTGGTCGCTAAAAGCAAAATCACGTCACTAAAAATGCAAAATCTGGTCGCTAAAGGTGTGCACTAGATCCTGTTGCACCATCAATGTTTATTTTCACTAAAAAGGCTCTAACTCCACCATACAAATTCGGAATTCGATGATTCTTGTTCCTATGAGTCACAAATAATAATACGAACATAGTCCTTCAATCGAAAATCAATTCGTAGCTCATTCGCTCAGTGCGATACTCATTTCGCTCGTTAAACAATTAACTCACATTTCACGTCAAAAACCCAATCGCGACTTGATGAAATTAGACCAAACTTTTCAGATCACTCCTATAATTCATTATCAAAATCTCAGAAGTCTCGAAATCAAATTTCAATCTCTACAACTAAAAATGGACCTTTGGATCATTACATGTTTATGCTCAAAACGCCAAAATCTTCCAAAACCTCTTCCAAAACTTATCTGAGCCTCATGGGACCCCAACCAAGTATACTAACAAGTCCCATATCACCTAACGAAGCTATCTGTACTATAAAATCCGCATTTTACTAATAAGTCAAGTCTCACTTGACTTTTCCAACTATAAAACTATTTTTAGAGACTAAGTGTCTCAATTCTCACTACAACCATTCCGATTCTGAGCCATCCGACACTAACACATCATAAACAGTATAACCAACCTATGACAAGGCAAAAACATGAATAATAATGAAGTTTTTATGGAACGACCGGCCGGGTCGTTACAATCTCACTTCTTCTTATTTCGATTTCACTGAAATATCACGCTATTCTCTCTATTCCTCGTCTAAGTTTGTGTAGCTTACAAGTGCCGTGTAAAAATAACTAGCATGCCAAATGAGAATAGTCAAATCCATGTACACTAAACTTTCTATTAAAAAGAATTAAGAGGGAAAATGATGGATTCACCGGAAGAAGAAGAGAAATAGAATGTAGGGTAAAAGTTAGCTTTAATTGAAATAGTATATTAGAATATAATAATAATATAATAATAATAATAATCAACAACCTTTATCTCATGTTCACATGTCTTGCGAACCCCACACACTCAATCATGTCACTACAAAGTGTCAAATTGGCACTTATGTGGTTTAGTTGAAGGGGGAGACGGTGCTTAGTCTCGGAAGGCAGAATATTAGCCTTATGCAAATGGAGGTAGAGCTTAACCTCATGCAGATGGAGACAGAGCTTAGTCTCGGAAGGCAGAATATTAGCCTTATGCAAATGGAGGTAGAGCTTAACCTCATGCAGATGGAGACATATCTTAGTCTCGAAAGGCAGAAAGGTAGCCTTATGCAAATGCAAGAAATAAAATGCAGGGAGACAACACTTAGTCTTGGAAGGCAGAATATTAGCCTTATGAAAATGGAGGTAGAGCTTAACCTCATGCAGATGGAGACAGAGCTTAGTCTCGGAAGGCAGAAAGGTAGCCTTATGCAAATGCAAGTGTGGGAAGATAAAATGACAGTAAGAGTTCTTAGCTGATGATAAATTATGGCGATATGATTGTTGTGAATACAGAGCTTCTTGCGGTGATAGTAAATGTTGGCAATGCGGGATGGGTTCGCGAATGTCTTGAGATGTCTTGCGGAGATAAAAAGATATTTTGGCTTTCGCCGTCTTTATTCCCGCGTTCAAAGAAAAATCGTGAGTTTTGTAAAGGGGAAGGTTAGTTCGTATCCCCTACTGGCTTGATCTGGCATGCTTGCTTGATGATGATGACTTTGCTTGTACCACGGGGGTAGCATTGCTAAAACAAACTACATTTTGAGAAAAGATAAATATGCATGATTTTGTAGAATATGATATGATATATAGAAAGCATAGTTTTCTTTGGATGAACCGATGACCGTGACACGGTTCAAGACATTGCAACCTCTATTGCTGCGGAGATTTGAGAGTTCCTTCTCAACCCTTACCCTAGTTTGATGGGTGAAAACTTCTGGCTGTTACTGGTGCGGTGCTCGGCTGAACTTGCTTCAAAATTTTGAGGTCCCTTCTCAAAATTCTGCCCTAGTTTCCATTCGTGGGGAAAATGAAATTTTATTAGAATGTGACCGAACCCACAAGGCTGCCTACGTATCCCCTCTTAAACGGGAATCAGGTCAGGCGTAGTTCATTTTACAGCATTGATAGAAAGCATAAAGGGTTACACATAGTAGCGCTTGACTGCATTTGAATTGATAGGTTTAGACCAAACTTCTCCATCCATATCTGCGAGGATGAGTGCTCCTCCTGTTAGAACTCGGTGAACCATGTACGGGCCTTGCCAATTAGGCGAGAATTTCCCTTTTGCTTCGTCTTGATGAGGAAAGATTTTCTTTAACACCAGCTGCCCCGGTGTGAATCGTCTTGGTTTGACTTTTTTGTTGAAGGCTCTGTTCATTCTGTTCTAATATAGTTGTCCGTGACAAATCGCGTTCATTCTCTTTCCATCTATGAGGGCCAACTACTCATAACGGCTTCCTACCCATTCTGCGTCGCTGAGTTCAGCTTCTTGTATAATTCTCAGGGATGGAATTTCCACTTCAGTAGGGATGACGGCTTCTGTGCCGTATACCAACATGTAAGGAGTTTCCCCGGTTGATGTGCGAACCGTGGTGTGATACCCCAACAGAGCGAATGATAGCTTCTCATGCCATTGCTTGTGTTTTTCTATCATCTTTCTTAATATCTTCTTGATGTTCTTGTTGGCAGCCTCAACGGTTCCGTTCATTTGAGCTCTATATGCTGTAGAATTCTTGTGCTTGATCATGAAGGTTTCACACATTACTTTCATCATATCACTGTTGAGATTGGAACCATTATCGGTGATGATTGACTCTGGAACTCCAAATCGACAAGCAATGCAGTCGCAGATAAAATCGACTACCACTCTCTTAGTAACTGCTTAGTAGGATGCGGCTTCGACCCATTTGGTGAAATAGTCAATAGCGACCAGAATGAACCTGTGTCCGTTGGAGGCGGCATGCTCGATTGGTCCAATAACATCCATGCCCCAAGCGGCGAACGACCAGGGTGAGCTTGTTGCATTAAGCTCGCTGGGAGGCACCTTTATGATATCCCCATGTATTTGACACCGATGGAATTTGCGGACCTGCTGGATGCAGTCTGTTTCCATGGTCATCCAAAAATAACCAGCCCAAAGAATCTTTTTTGCTAGAACAAACCCGTTCATATGAGGACCGCATGTACCAGCATGTATTTCCTCCAACAGCTTCGTCGCTTCCTTTGCTTCGACACATCTTAGCAAACCCAGATTGGGAGTCCTCCTATATAGGATTCCTCCGCTGTGAAAGAAGTTGTTTGATAAGCTTCGAAGAGTGTGCTTCTGAGTGGCGCTTGCAAGTTCTGGGTACTCTCCTTCTTCCAAGTATTTCTTAATGTCGTGAAACCAAGGCTTTCCATCTGCTTCTTCTTCTACGTGTGCACAGTAAGACGGCTGAGTGTGAATCCCTACCGGAATAGGATCAATGAAATTCTTATTTGGATGCTGGATCATGGATGATAAGGTGTCCAGTGCATCGACGAACTCATTATGGATTCTGAGAACATGCCGAAACTCAATCTTTGTGAACCTCCTTCTCAATTCCTGCACATGATGTAGGTATGGCAGTATCTTGGAATTTTTGGTCGCCCATTCTCCTTGAACTTGGTGTATCAATAAGTTTGAATCGCCAATTACTAATAATTCCTGAACATTCATGTCGATGGCCAAGTTGAGCCCAAGGATGCAGGCCTCATATTCAGCCATGTTGTTGGTGCAGGGGAACCTGAGTTTGGCGGATACCGGCTAGTGCTAACCGGTTTCTGAAATTAAGACCACTCCAATACCCACGCCTTTGAAGTTTGCGGCCCCATCAAAGAACATCCTCCAGCCGAATGTCCTCTCCTATGAATGATACCTCTTCATGAGGGAAATACGTTTTTAGAGGTTCGTATTCTCCGTCCATGGGATTCTCAGCAAGATGATCGGCTAATGCTTGTCCCTTGACTGCCTTCTGAATTACGTAAATGATGTCGAACTCACTTAATAGAATCTGCCATTTAGCCAGCTTACCGGTGGGCATAGGTTTCTGAAAAATGTACTTGAGCGGATCCATCCTAGATATGAGGTACGTTGTGTAGGCACAGAAATAATGCCTCAGCTTCTGTGCGACCCAAGTCAAAGCACAACAGGTACGTTCTAATAGAGAATACCGGGCCTCATATGGGGTGAACTTCTTGCTGAGATAGTAAATTGCTTGCTCCTTTCTTCCTGTTTCATCATGTTGCCCGAGAACGCAACCGAAAGCCCCGTCTAATACAGCCAAGTAGAGTAATAGAGGTTTACCCGGCTCTGGAGGTACCAAGACTGGTAGTGTTGAGAGGTACTCTTTGATTCTGTCGAAGGCCTTTTGACAATCCTCAGTCCATTTGGTTGCAGCATCCTTTCTCAACATCTTGAAGATTGGCTCACAAATGACGGTAGACTGGGCTATGAACCGGCTGATATAATTGAGCCACCCCAGGAAGCTCATAACATCCTTTTGTTCTTTGGTGGTGGAAATTCTTGGATGGCTTTGACCTTTGGTGGATCTAGCTCTATTCCTCCACGACTGACAATGAACCCTAACAGCTTCCCAGCAGGAACACCGAATGCACACTTCGCAGGGTTAAGCTTTAGATTGTATTTCCTTAGCCTGTTGAAGAACTTTCTCAAATCTTCCATATGATCAACAGCTTTCTTTGATTTTATGATGACGTCGTCTACATATACCTCTATCTCCTTGTGAATCATATTGTATTCATGGCTCTCATGTAAGTGGCCCCTGCATTCTTCATACCGAACGACATCATTTTGTAGCAATACACCCCCCATGGCGTAATGAATGCCGTTTTTTCAGCATCTTCCTCGTCCATCCAAATCTGATGGTAACCCGCAAAACAATCTACAAAAGACTACAGCTCGTGCTTGGCACAGTTGTCAATCAAGATGTGTATATTTGTCAAGGGGAAGTCATCTTTCGGGTTGGCTCGGTTGAGCTCCCGGTAGTCGACGCAGACTCTGACCTTCCCGTCTTTCTTTGGTACTGACACAATGTTGGCTAACCAGGTAGGATATTCGACCACCCGGAGAACTCTGGCGTTGATTTGTTTGGTGACCTCTTCTTTGATTTTCACACTCATGTCTGGCTTAAATTTTCTGAGCTTTTGCTTCACTGGTGGGCATGTTGGATTGGTTGGTAACTTGTGGGCCACAATAGATGTGATGTGGCCATTCATGTCATCATATGACCAAGGGAATATGTCCTCATACTCCTTTAGAAATTTCGTATATTCCTCCTTTTCTGACGGCGATAGATGAATGTTGATGCGTGTTTCTTTGACATTCTTTGTGTTTCCCAGGTTGATGACCTCTGTCTCTTCCAAGTTAGACTTAGGTCTATTCTAAAAAAATTCGACTTCTTTAATAATATCCTAAAGTACATCATCCTCGTCGGACTTGGAATCCTTTTATTGCGTTGTCTCGTTGCAAGTCACAATCGTCGGTTCATCAAGATGAGTAATAGTAATGTTGTGTAAAGTAATGGGAAGGAAAACAATAACAAGTGAATATAAGTAAATGTAAAATTTGGAAATGCTTTGATAAATTGAGTAAACGTTCGAACATAAGAGCTCTTTTCTTGCAGAAATTAAAAATGCAAAAAGGAAGGAAATGCTTTAAATAAATGAACTGCAGATAATGTTTGCTTTGTTAGCCTTGCTACCCCGAGACTCGGCGGGCTTTGGTCGTCCTGACAGACCAATTGCTGAGATGTGATCCCTCGCTCACAACTTGTATGGAAGGACCTTCCTCCCCCTCCTCTTCAAGGATGACACAACAGTACATATCCTCTTTATCCAGAAATAGATCCCTCATGGCTGCTAGTGCTTCTTCTTCGTCTGTACCATATATGGCGTCGGCTGGCTGGAAGGTCTGCTCTATGCGGGGTATCGGCTGCTCCAATGGATAATAGGGGCCGCTCCATGGCGGCAACCAGTCCTTGAACTCTTCCCAAGTGTACTCATACCCTAGACCAAAAGTAGTACCATGCTTCTTGAGTGTGATAGGTTTTGTTATTCCTTGAAGATGCTTGCCGAGCCCTTTACCCGGCTCGTACCCTTGCCAGTTCAGTATGCTTTCGGTCTTATTGTTCCACCACTTGCCTTTTTCGATAGCGTTGACACGATCTATGTTGTGATAGATTTCTCCGCCCAACTTTCTCCTTCCATCGATGATCGGAAAGGTCTGGCGACCGTAGATATGGTTGCTACCGTCGCCATGAATGATTACCTCTTTATGGTTCCATTCGAACTTCACAGCTTGGTATAAGGTTGATGCCACGGCCCCGGCTGCGTGGATCCAAGTTCGACCCAGCAATAAATTGTAGGATGCAGGCACATCTATCACTTGGAAGTCTACATCAAACCAAGTTGGTCCCATCTGTAAGCACAAAGTGATTTCTCTGATGGTGGATCTCTTCGAACCATCGAAAGCCTTTACGTTCATCTCTCCTTCCTTTATCTCATGTAGTCCTTGCCCAATTTCTTGAGGGTGACCACCGGACAGATGTTGAGGCTAGAACCCCCATCGATTAGAATCCTTGTGATGAAATGATCCTCACATTGTACAGTGATGTGTAGTGCTCTATTATTCCCTAACCCCTCAGGCGGTAGCCCATCTTCATGGAAAGTGATCTTATGGCTCTCCAGCACTTGGCCTACCATGTTGGCCATTTCCCCGCTGGTGATATTTTCAGGCACGTATGCTTCACTCAGCACCCTTAAAAAAGCATTCCTGTGATTTTCAGAGTTTTGTAATAGGGAGAGGATGGATATCTGAGCTGGTGTCTTGTTCAATTGGTCGAGGACTGAATACTCCTTAGCTTGTATCTTTCTCCACTGATCATCAGAACCTGTTTCAATGATGGGAGGCCGATTGTTGGCCTGCTTGCTCGACTCGGACAAATGCTCAGGGGTATAAACTCTGCCATTTCTCGTCATACCCTGTGCGGCGATAGCTTCTTCAGACTTGACTTTACCTTTCCTCCTTGCTTCAGCGGTATAGTCCCATGAAATGGCATCTGAATAAAAGGGCGTCGTTGTTGACATTGCCACGGGAATATGTGAAATCATTCTTATTCATCCTGGAGTATAGGTTACAGATGGCCGGACTGCAATTTCGAGCGGTCGTACAAACTCAACTTCGATCGGTCCTAGGGATTTCCCTTTGGCGGATGATCTAGATTCAAACTCAAGTGGAATGGACATGTTTACCTAAACTTCCTCAGACGGCTGCATCTGGACCACTATCGGATTGAGAGTGATCGCAGGCTTCTTCGGATCACCCTCTGCAATCAGCCTAATTGATCCCTCAGGATCCCAGTCATCAACTTCAATCACGTGGACACCACCCTTATGGTCAGGAATCGGATTATTGCGAACATTAGGAGCAGATTCCTTGGCTACGATGATCTTGTTATCTATGAGGGTTTGTATCTTGTCTTTCAAAGAGCGGCATTCCTCGATGGTGTGTCCCTTCATGCCGGAGTGGTAAGCACAAGTTTTGTTTGGGTTGACCCACTGAGAGGGGTTCTCGGGGGTAACAGCGGGGATGGGTGTGACATAACTGGCGGCTTTAATCTTTTCATATAATTGGTCAATAGGTTCAGCTATGGCAGTGTACTGTTTTGGTGGACGACGGTCGAAATTTGGGCAACGTCTGGGGAAGTTTTGGCGAGCAGGTGGTGATTGGTAGTGAGATTGTTGGGAATTATAGGCATTATAGACGGGAGCTGGCTGGGAGTATCTGGGTGAGATAGGCTGATATCTGGGCGGTGGAGCTTGGTATGCGGGTGAAAGTGCTTGTCAACTTGGAGCTAAGTTGGGGAACCTCTTTGTGCCCGAGGTAGGCCTAGCGACAAATTAATTTGGAGAACTTAAATACTAAATGCCTCATTTTATTGATGACGAAAAATAGACAAATCAGACTTGACTAAAAAAAAAGCGAAAATATAAAATGTCACTAATGGCCAGTAGCCTTATTACATCAAAAGCAAAGTAAAGATAAATCCTATCTATTTGGTCCTAGAAGGACCTTTCCCAGATTCGGCACCTCTACTTGCTTTGATCAACATTCCCATCTCGTGGAGTCCCGGCAGCAAATAGGTTTTGGCCAAAATTCCTCCTTCAACTCCCTCGGTCTTTTGACAAGTTTCGATCCTCCTAAGGAATTTCTCTTCCAAGTCAATGATGCCTCGTTCCAAGTGGGTTAACCTTTGGGTGGAAGTGATGGCCATGTCCTTCCATTCCTCGATCAACTTTTTGTTAGCTATGTGGATTTTGTGATGATCTTCTTCACAGTCACGGAGCCTTTTGCGCAGCTGGTTGAACTTAGTTGTGGCCTCGGCCTTCTCGTCTATGACCCTATGTCCTTGAGAGAAACCTGGCTCAACATTTTCTCCCCAGTTATCTTCCAACCATCCCAAATAGTAAGGAGAGCAACCAGCGTGATACATGTCAGGTTATAGTATCCTTCTCCAAACGGATCCTGCAGTGCCACAGAAGCTGAGCTTGACACTTGTGAGGGCTGTCATCATTTTGAAAGTCTTCCCTAAGATGACTCATTTTCTCGACCCTTGGGATGACTTGCTTCCTCCCTGCTTTCCTCATGACTCAAATCCGGACGTAAGGGTATGTCCCTCTAAGACCAATCAATATCAAGAACGGGGTATCTCTGGTCCGAATGATGAACTCGTCGGTCGGGAACCACTCGAAAATCCATTGGATTTGATTCTCGTTCAAATCTCTCAATAACTCAACCCATCCCTTGGCATTTTCTGGCTGTGCAAACATGTCGAGGATGTAGTTCATACGCTTTGGATGATGGAAAGCAATATGATCATCCAAAACCCTCATATGTATGTCTTGACGGTAATCACCCCTTTGCAGATACTCGGTGAGCCAGAGCTGGAGTAGCAGGTTGCAACCCTCAAAATGTTTCTCTCCTCGTTGACAGTTCTCCAAGGCTCGGTATATGTCGGCAATGATCATGGGTACAATGCTGAAATCCTTATCAGAGTCTTGGTAACCATGGTCAACCTAGTGTGAATCCTCTCCTTCTTTGTCGGGAAGACCATCAACCCCAAAAAGCAAAATATGAAGACGAATACGCGGCGATGAATGTTCCCTAGAGAGGTGAGGGCGAATTCTTCCTGGTATGTGCGGTAGGACTGACTACGGCCTTACCTCTCCTACACGTAGTCAAAGGGGATGTACGAGTCTTCCAGACAGACTAAATCCGGATTCTTCTTCAGCCCCATCATCTTGAGAAAACCTCGGCCTGTTCGGTTTTCAGGCATCAATAACCCTTGAGACTCCCAAGGTAAACCAGCCAAACCCCCTATCTCCTCTAGCAGCGGTGTCATCTCATTGTCCCCAAACAGAAAAACCGACCGATCACAATCCCAGATTGTTAGCAGTCTCTATCATCATGTTATTTGGCTGAATGTCCAAAAGAGATGGAAAGTTGCCCAGGTGTTTTCTGACTGTTGTTTTGTCGCTTGAATGCAAGTCTTCCCACCATTTAAGAAGCTTTGGGTGGATGTTGGTGACCATGTCGAATCTGGGGACCTCGTGCCTCATTTCTACAAGATAAACAGATTAGGCCCTTACCCCCACCAGACTCGACTATTTAACACCAATAATTAGCAATGAGAATTTAAGTTCTCCAAATAAATGCATAGAACGTGAAGGCGTCCTTTTGGGTTCCAGGGAAACCCAATGGACTTTGGACAAGGCTATCTTAAAAGCTATTGTGTGGACAACACGTTAGCCTGGCTAGGTTTGACCATAATGCATGCAACATACGATAGAGTAAGGTTTCTATTGGTGTTTTAGACTGGTACCCTTGAGCGGACAACTCAAGGGGGAAAGGCACGGAACTGTCGACTGCACCGCTGATCGACTAGTTTTACCGAAAATATGACTTTCCGAATTTAGGGGGTGATGATATTGGAAGAGCGCAACCACTCATTGTAAGTGTTGCTATAAGATTTGTTTGGCACGAGTGGAATATGAATGTGGAGCATGATATGCAGTAGTAAGCATTAAAACAAATAGGCATGTATTTTCACGTTGGGAAAAGTAGTAAAGAAAGGAAGTACAACAGTTATGATGGAAAGCGGTTACAAAGAAAACATTAAGATACGTTAGTTATGTTCAAATGAAATAAATATTTGCAAAATTTAAACAATTAACGGCATATAACAGGGAATAGGAAAAGGTGTAAGCATTTAAATGACAATTAATAGTCCAAAACCACAAAGAAAATTGTAATGGTACAGGCCTAGGGAATATCCCCATCAGAGTCGCCATGATGTCGCGTCCCCTTTTTCTATCGCATGGGTTAGGTACAGAGAGATCGGGTTAAGACATTATGGACAACTCCTTTAAAAGAAAAGGAAGAGTCGCCACCTAACAATTTAACGGTGCGTTAGGGCACCTAGAATTGATAACTCATAGACTAGTTTGCATTACCAGAGAACGGGTAAGGGCTTGATATTATCCCAAGGGGAAGGTGTTAGGCACCCCTCAGGATCCACAACTGTGGGTCCCAGCAAATAAGTTTTGTGAAATTGGACGGTAAGCAAGTAACAAATAAGGTTCACATATGAGGGGATTTAAAACAAGTATGAAAATCGTTAAAGGATTTTTGAATAAAATAAACATTTGAAAAGAATTGTCCTAGGTTTAAAGTAATACGGATCACTTCAATGCAATACCCGGTATGTCACACCTCGGGGAGGCGGCTACATGTGGTATTAGCGCACCGGTCATCATATCCGTATTCTACCATTCCCATCCCGTAAAGGTTATTTAAAATGCGTGTGTTGGTCTCGAATGCTTATTGCGTGCTATTACCCGTCCCGTTCTATAAGTCCTGGAGGGTGATTAGGACTACTATTCCTACAAGGTGAGTACTAGGTTGAACCCCTAGGTTTAAAGGATAAACTCTAAGCGACAAGTAGAAAACAATTAGGACTTACACATAAAGGGTTCACATAAACATTTAGGGGGCTCATGTATCCCTCCACAAATAAGACACATAAGATAGCACGTCTCAAACACAATAAAAGTCCCAAAATTAGGATTTAAAACAGGAGTTCTAAGTTGGAAAACAGTAAGTTTCAGAAGTTTTGGGTTTCTTGAAACTCAGTAATAAAGCAGGGGACAGAATAGTTTTGAGAAGAGTGATTGATAAAAATCCAGTAATTTAAAACAATATCAGGAATTGAAAAGTGCGTACTAGTTTAGAAATCTTTAATAAAAGAGACGAATGATTTTTTATAAAATCAGTAGTCAGAAGTAAAGCATGATTTTAAATAAAGCGGAGTAATTTCAAACGGGAGTGACTTACTATAAAATCTAATAATTCACGATAGGACATGAACCAATAGTTTAAAAGAGTTTTAGTAAAAGAGAATGAGTGCATAATTTCAGAACCCAATAGTTTTAAAACAGGACAAGGATTCAAACAGAATGATCTTGAAGAGAGTGAACTGATTCTAAAATCCAGTAGTTCAAAGAAACACTCGGAGCAGGAGTCTAATAAACATCAGCAAAGAGGAAGTGAATGCATGATCAGTGATTATAAAATAGAGCAGGGGTTTTAGGGAAAATAGGGTGAATTTCAAAAAAGGGGAAAAATGAAAGAGTGAAGGCAGCAAAACTTCAAGGATTTCAAAAGAGACTAATTAGTTCTAATATCAGCCACGTGCAAAAACGATTAATTGGTTTTAGTGCTTATTAGGCCTAAGGTTTGCCTAGGCGTGCGTATATACTGATTATTTGTTTAAAAGGGTGAAGAACAGGTAAGTGCAAGTCCTTATCTCTGATTTTAAGCGACATAAAAGACTGCACATTTACAGAAAACGTTTTAAACCATTTAACACAGCTTTAGGGAGATTACCAAATTAACTAGGCGTTTAACAAGGTGCAAGGGAAAACAGGCCTTTTGAAAGTAAAATCCTAAAGAGCAGGATATCTAGTGCACACATGAATAAGTAAAGTCCTATAGGCATGTCTTCCATGCAGTGCTTGTGGAGATACAGTAGCACTAACATATGGTAGTTTTATTACTTTGTCATAGTTATTAGCTGTGAACAAGAGGAAAGATAGACATAAATGTAGCAGAGATGCTGATGTAGACAACCTAAACATGGTTTCTAATATGTCCTAAGCATGATACTATTACACACATAAGTAAGTAAGATCCTATAGTCATGTTTTCTACCCGTACTATAATAAACATGCATAGTTCCCTCTCACATTCACTATCCAGCCCCAGATATTTGTTTACAAATTATTACAGACCAAGAATAATAAATTACATCACTTAAAGGAAATGAAAAAGCTAACTCTATAGGGAGCCTTCAATCAAGCCCATTCCTCAATCCTTTCGAGTTTCACAGCTCCCACATGGTAGGTGTGAGACAAAGCTCTCTAGGGCCCTCATGGATCCCTGGCCAATACCAGCACCCCAACATAGTTGCCAAAGTTGAACAAGTGCATGTGTGTGGAATTACCAACCTCAATGTATCAAAGTTCAGAGGGAACTCAAGATTCCCTAAGCAAGGCTTACATTGAGGAGGTGGAATCTATGTTTCTAGGAGTTGTGAAAGTGCTTTGTAGTTTTTTTTTAAAAGAGATGAGTTTGAAAGAAGTTTTAAGTAACAATTTTGAAATATAACTTCAGAGGACAATGTATGAGTTGTATGAAAACCAATTTGCAAAAGAGAAGAAGCAGACCAACCATCACTCGGCAGATATGCAAAGTTCAAGCAAACAAACACAAACAAGGATAGGGAGTTGGGGACATGTGATCTCATAAGGAGAGTTACAAAGCATCACATATCACACAGAGTCACATATAGAGTCAGAGTCATACAACAGTTAGACATCATGAGGAGGGGGCAGGTTTATAACATAGGAAGCTAAGTATGTAACAATAGTCATGTTGAGAAGAGGAACATCAAACTATAAATGAGTGAGCATACTAATTGCATAAGTCTCTCATAGAGTCACAAAATAGGAGACATATTAGGCTAAGAAGAAGAGAAGGTACATGTTAATTACACAAGACTCCAATAGTTATAGAGAATCACATGGGAAAAGCAGGATAGCAAAAGGGAAAAGACATTATAGAGTCATGTTAATTACATAGTAGGCAGTAGAACCATAAGATAAAACACATAAGGAACAATAAGTAAATAAACAAGAACTGGAGCATAGTGTGTATAGTACTGTAATACTAACTTAGGAACATACCAGTTGAGTAGTAAAGAATGGCAAAGTGCAAGAGATGGTTCAGCAAACAACAGTATGCAGAACAAGAGAGAGCAGCAGAGGACAATAATGTGCAGAATGAGAGAGCAACAGCAAGGCAGTAGTGTGTAGAAGCACAAGAACAATAGGGACTACTCAGCCGTAGCTTTAAGATGACTGAGTAGTCAGCAATAGAGACAAAGAGCAAATAGAGACAAGAGAACCAGAGAAAGAACACAAGAGAGAGTAGTATATAGAGAGTTTTATTTTTATTGATGCTCGACTGCCTTCTCTTAGTGAAAGAGAAAGAGTCATTTATAGTTGAAAAGTAGGTGATCACATAAGGTAAGAATCACAAGATATGGCCATAATAGTAGACCGAATCAGATCATCATGAGAGATTACTCGGTTCCCTTGAATTATGGGATTCAAAACTCTAAAAATAGTAAAGAACACATGACATATAAGGCAAATAGAAGATAGTACAGAACTAAATAAGGAAAGGATCAAAGTAGCATAGTAATTAAGGAACTTGTTAATCAATCAGTCGGCTAGCAAGACAGGTATTCCCTTAAGTCAAGGGATTCAAATTCAAATGGTCAGAACCAGTGTCACCTAAGGTAAATGAAAATCAATACCAAATTTTAAATGAGGAAGGAATCCGGGCATGTTAAATAACAAGGAATCTCAATTAAATGAAGAATCAAGACAAATTACTCCTCTAAAGTAAGGGATTGGAATTCAACAGTAAAATACATAGTTTCATAAGGCAAAGTAAAATCAGTCAAGACTCGATTTAAAGGAAGGAATAATAGGGTGAACAATTAAGACTAGATTCATAAAGCCATAGTAGTTCAGTAAATAGAGAAAGTTAATGAACAAGGTAAGTGAATCAATCAATCTAAACAAACACGTAGCACTTATCAAATAGGGAAATCAACATCAGTTAGAGGGGAATATAAATAGAGAAGGCCAACAACCGTAGCAATAGGCAGGCCTAACAATATTGACAGTAAGAGGCCAAACATATGAACATAATCACCCAGAGGTAAAGCAAGTGGGTAAAAGACTCAACAAATGACTTGTTCGCAGCATGATAGTCATAGAAAACTTTAACAAGAATCAAATAGTCAGGCCATCATGAAGAAGTGAACATAGAAGTCTAAGAAATTAAGGTTTTCAACATAAAACGAGTTAGCAGCAGTAAGAACATAGGATCAGTAGACATGCAAAGGAAAGGTTCAAACATACAGGTAAAAATCGATTTAAACCAGCATAGGAAAGATTGAGAGAAAGCCATAACTCAAAAAGTACTCAAAAACGAAAACAATTGATGGATCTTAAAGATCGAATTGAGAATAGTGTAAAGTATAAAGGAATAAGCTTTAAGATTGCTAAAAATGACAGATATTTAAGAGTGTAGGTCAAAAATAGGGTTTCGTAAGAAACCGGAGAAAAATGGGAGAAAATACCGTGAAACTCAGGAATAGTGGCGGTGAAGGCATGATAGCGTCAAAACCCCATCGGAGAGACCGGAAACAACCCAGGCAGGAGCTCTAGTAGTGGGTTGGATGGGGTCGAAACCTTTGAAAGCTTCAGAGATGAAGTGAACCGGAGAGAGGAGATCCCATGGAGGCTGGTGGTCGAATGGATGGTGGTCGGAGGTGGTCGGAGAAGGGAGGACGAAGCCATCAGAGACGAGAAGTCTCTAGAGAGACCCAAGAGAGAGAGCAGCGTAGAGAGATGAAAGGGTGTGAGGAAAGTGAGGGGTCGGGGGGAAGGGTCATTTGGGTTAATTAAGGTAACAAGGAATCTGGGCTGGGTTGGTTTTAGGTCTGGACTGGGTAGTTTAATTTGGGGTTATGGGTTTGGGTTAATTGTGGCTAGATTTTAAATAAAGTAGGCTAATTGTTAAATACCCGTGAAAATAGGTAATTAATTAATTAAAATAGCTAATAATTGTATAAAAATAAAATTAGGTTAAATAGGCAAAATTACAATAATGAACTAATATTAAAAATGTAAGACAATTAAATTCGAATTTTAAAAGGTATAAAATGTCTAATTAGGTCATATTTGCAAAAGTGATTGTAATTGCAATTAAATAGTACTTAATTGGTCAATTTAGGAAATAATTGAAATTTAATAAGTAAAAGGTGATTATAAATCAAATATTAAATTGGAAAATATTTTGAGATTATTTAGAGCGTAATTTATGAATTATAAAAAATGTAAAAACAGTAAATAAATAGGAAATAATTCAAATAAAAATGTGTAAAAATTAGAAAAAATACTCATTATTACAAAAACTGATTGTGAAAACTTATATGCAAGTTTAAAATAATTTGAGGAAAAGTTGGGTATCAACAACACCCACTAGTCCGATAAACTAAACAGGCATAAGCATAGGAATGGCATGCCATGACATCATTCTAATGACTACACAATATAATTTAAGAACATAACAAGTACAAAGAGGAAGGAAGATACAACAAATAACAACGGAACATCGTAATATTTCACAGAAGAAAGGACGGGAGTGCGAATCAAAAGCGGAAACCACAACGCAATAAAAATAATAGTAATTCAGCACTGCAATAATTTTCCCCTCAAATCTTAGTCAACAACTCCTACAATTTAGTCAATTCTTCGAAAGTAACTCTTCAGCCGCAAATTTATATTGAAAACCTTAATGTAAAATTATTTCCAATAGAAAACTTCCTTTGGAAGGTACTTCCTACGATCTATATATACATACATATATACAGTGCAAGAGAATTATTTTTAGACATAATCCCTTCAAACAAAAGCTTTTAAAAATATACTTTTCCAACAAATGTCTTTCGAACATAGTTTCCAATAGAACAAGTGCACATCATCACCCTTCGTGCTTTTACTCTCATCCTCCCCATAGAAATTGACATATATGGCACGTAAATTAAGCAAATTAAGTAAGTAAAAGACATGGACAGGGAAGCAACAATTGAGATAAAGGTCAAGTACATGACAATAACAACAAGTCACACCAAATATGTAAGTACAACATAACAACTCAAAGTAAAGGCACAATGTATACATAGGGAAAGAAATATCACATCATAATGCATGTCCCTCGTCCTCACCTGCACGGAAACACCCTTCGTGCCATGAACTCACAATAATATTGCACGACATCACCTTTCGTGTTTTTACTCTCAATAACATGGCACGACATCACCCTTCATGCTTTACACTCTTCCTCACATGATAATGAATATAAACAATGGCACGGCAGCACCCTTCGTGCTTTACACTCTTTCCTCACATGATAATGAATATAAACAATGGCATGACATCACCCTTCGTGGTTTACACTCTTTCCTCACATGATAATGTATATTAAATGTCTCGGCATCACCCTTCATGCTTTACACTCTTTCTCACCCAAACAAATGAAATGATGGCATTCCGACAAGGGAATCAACAACATAAACCATACTATCCCGGCAAGGGAGTCAACAATGAAAACAATATCATCAACAACATGAACAATAATAGAAACCATACTGTCCCGGCAAGGGAGTCAACAATGAAATCAATATCATCAACAGCATGAACAAGAATAGAAACCATATTGTCCCGGCAAGGGAGTCAACAATGAAAATGATATCATCCCAGCAAGGAAAAAAACTATAACCAATCTTACTTAATTAATTAGCTTCACGAAATTAATCCCAACTTGAATCAATGCTCCGCAATAGGAAATTCCAAGAAAATACCATCAACATGTATAATCATCAAGTTAAGCCTAAATAGTTCTTAATGAAAGATCATATCAATCACAATATACGACCTACGAGCATGCTTGACACCAACATACAAATACTCCAATTTCACAATTACAAGGCGAGATAATACAAATTTTAGTTAAGTAGGAAGTTTATGAAGAAAAATATAGCATAATGATAGAAGAGGTAAAATCTTTAGCTAAGTCAATTAAGATCAAACAAACAATAAAGGAATCTAAAATCAAGTAATTCTAATTTAAGCAGGAAATGATGAAATTAGCAATCAAGAATGCAATCATAGTAATTACAACTTCATACACATGAAGTATAAGGACCTAAGAATCCTAAAAGGCCAAATTTATACAAGAAAGTCCGAGTACGTACTCGTCACCTCACGTACACGGGCTACAATCAACATAGAAGACTCAAATCCTAAGGGGTAGTTCCCCCACACAAGGTTAGGCAAGATACTTACCTCAAAGACGACAACCCGGACGGCTGAAAATCAACTAAAACAACTTCAAAATACACATAAAACTTGTAAGGAACTATTCCGGATAATAAAGTTTCAATATTTACAAGAATATAAAAATCGACCCAAAAGTCGACCCTGGGCTCGCACCTCGGAATCCGACAAATTTTATAAAATCTGATTAACCATTCGAATACGAGTTCAACCATACAAAATTTATCAAATTCCGATGTTATTTGGTCCCTCAAATCATGATTTTTTATTTTAGAAATATTTCTTTAAAAACCAACATTTCCCCTAACTAGAAACACAATTTAAATGATAAATACAAGGATTAATTCATGGAGTATATTTAATTCTAGTTGAATAACACTTACCCATTCGATTTGTGTGAAAAAATACATCAAAAATTGCCAAGAACCGAGCTCTAGAAGGCAAAATGTGATAAAAATGGCTTAATACTCGATTTTGAGTTATATTTTGTCTGCCTGGAATTTAAAGCATCGCAATCATGAGAATTTACATGCGATCGCGTAGAGGAAAATGTTACTGGCCAAAAAATGTGCTATGTGATCGCGTAGCAGGGGATGCGATCGCATTGAAGGATTAATTTGATACCCAAATTAAAGCACTATGCGAACGTGGATTGAGAGGATGCGAACGCGAAGAATGAAGCCTACAGAGTTATGCGACCGCGAACCAATTCATGCGAACGCGATGAAGAAAAACTGGACGGTTCAGAGCAACACTCTGCGGTCGTGTCTACTACTATGCGATCGCATAGAAGAAAACCAGAAGACAGAATCAGTAGTTAAAATTTAAAGGAAATTGACCCGAAGCCCATCTGAAACACACCCGAGACCCTCGGGACCCCGTCTAATCACACAAACAAGTCATATAACCTAACACATACTCGCTCGAGGTTTCAAATCACATAAAAAAATACCAAAACGATGAATCAACCCAAAAATCAAACTTATAAATTTTTAAATCTTCAAATATCAAAACTCATGTCGAAACCTATCAATTCAACCCGGAATGACGTAAACTTTTGCAGACAAGTAATAAATAATACAACAAACCTACAACCATTCTCGGAATTCCATTCCGAGCCCGATATAAAAGTTTCACCTATCGACCAAAATCGCCGAAATTCTAACTTTCGCCGAATTACCTCAAATTACTCTACGGACATCCAAAATCAATTCCGGCGGCACGCCTAAGTCCACAATAATCATGCAAAGATGTTGATATTACCCAGAATTCATTCCGGGGACTTTTACTCAAAAGTCAAACTTTCGGTCAACTTCCATCACTTAAGCTTCAAAAATTAAACTTTTCCTTCCAATTCGACTCCGGATCATCCGGTAACTGAATCCAACCATGCACGCAGGTCGATACATACAATATGAATCTATTTAAGACCTTACGCCACTGAACGGAGCTTAAATTCTCAGAACGGCCGGTCGGGTCATTACATTTTTGACTTAGCAACATGTTCGAAATGTAATTCGGAAGTCCGTAGTAGATTTAAGCTTGAATTGGCGAAATTGAAAATTTGGCGTTTTCTGGTCGGTAGTGGGAATCTTGATATAGGGGTCGGAATGGAATTCCAGAAATTTGAGTAGGTTCGTAGTTTCATTTGTGATGTGTGTGCAAAATTTTAGGTCATTCAGAGGTGATTTGGTAGGTTTTGGCATCGTTTACGAAATTTGGAAGTTTGGGGATTCTTAGGCTTGAATCTGAGGAGGATTTATTGTTTTAATGTTTCTATTAGTGTTCCTAAGGTTTGAATAAGTTAGAATGGTGATATGTGACCTTTTGGCATTTTTGGTTGAGGTCCTGAGGGCCTGGGGATGAATTTGGATGGTTGGCGGAAGAGTTGGAATTGAGTTTGTGCAGCTGAGATTTGCTGCTTCGTTATTTCCACCTGCAGGTTAGGGACCGCAGGTGCGAGGTCGCATATGCGAGAGGGAGGCCGCATATGTGGTTTTGGACCAGGGTTGATGCTTGACCACAAGTGCGGTGGTTTTAATGCACCAGCGAGGCTCCAGGTGCGAGATTATAGCCACAAATGCGGAATTTTGCGGATAAGTGGAATCTCAGGTGCGCTTAGTAGATCGCAGAAGCAGTAGCGCATGTACGCTCATTTGGACCGCAGGTGCGAGTCTTCTGGGCAGGAGCTATAAAAGCCACACTTCACGAATTTTTGCTATTCTTCACCATTTTTTTCTGGATTTTGAGCTGTAAACAATGATTTCAAGAGGGAATCGAGGGGTATCAGTGAGGTAAGTTACTTGGGCTTTATTACTTGTGTTTATGATGGTTTTCCTACTGTTTAATCATAAAATTAGATGGGATTTGGGGTGAAGTTCAAGGAGTTAGGGATTGAGTTTTGGAGAGTTTTGATTGAGGATTTGAGGGACCATTTGAGGTTGGATTTTGGTGATTTTGGTATGTATAGACACATCATATCATTGTTTCGGGCTAGTTTCGTGGCATTGTGAGCCCGTGTGTGTGAGACTGGAGAGTGATGACTGAGTGACGCCGAGAGCCTGATTATGAGTGGCAATTATGGGATCTGACTACACGCCGTATCGGTTATGTTGATGATTATGATAGCGCTTGGGCTATAGGAGCCCCTCCGGAGTATGTAACACACCCAAGTAAGTGTAATTGATATCATTGAGGGATGGATCTTCCCTGGACATGGATCTTGTCCGAAATATTTATACCCGGAGATGGATCTTCGCCATAGGGCTGGATTGGCCTTCCTCATTACTAAGTGATCACTGTCAGAGATGTATATATTCCGGGACGGATCTTCCCTGGGCCGTGTGAGCCATATATAGTACTGAGTGGACGAGCATTTGAGAGTGGGAGCACATTGTGCATTTCATACACTTGATGCATTGTCATGTAGAAGAGGTTGAGTTATATACATCTTAAACTATTGAGATTTGTATTTACCTTAATATTTTGAGCTGTCTATTTAACTGAAAGCATGCCTACATTTCTTTACATTGATTCTATTATGATTGTTGAGGTGGCGTTCGTCAGTACCATTCAATCCGTAGTTTGGACTTGTTACATACTGAGTTGGTATACTCAAGTTACCCCTACACCTTGTGTGCAGATCCAGGTATCTTAGGCCACGGTAGAGGCAATTAACTATTCCAGTCACGGACTTTTATTGGAGATAGTGAGGTAGTTGTCTGGCGATCACATACTTGCCTTTCTCCTTCCTTATCTCACTTTTAGTGTATTTTGGCTATTCTCAGACTACGTTAGTCTTGGTATATTTCAGAACAGTTGTAGTATATACTCATGACTTAGTGACACCGAGGTCGGGCTTTTATTTTCGTTTTTTTGTGTTTATCTCTTTTACGAAGTTTTATCATGAAAAAGGCTATTATCTAACTTTTAATGAAATATCAAATTGTTTGGGATTATGTCGGCTTGCCTAGTTCCATAATAGGCGCCATCACGACCGGGTTGGTTTTGGGTCGTGATAGTATGTACATACGATGCACCTAGAAGCTAGTTTTATTAAATATAGGGGGTAATGTTTTCCTGGCCACTTAAACTTGGACATACGGTTGAGAAATAATGAAATTTAAGTGTTCTTGAGAAAAATGATGAGTTTTGAGGTTTAATTCATAGTTTTACATGTTATTTTCATGATTTGATCGCACAAGCAAGTCCGTATGATATTTTTAGACTTGCGTGCATGTTTTGTTTAGAGACCCGATGGCTCGGGTGAGTTTCGGATAGGCCACGGGATATTTTTTACACTTGAAAAGTAGCTGGTTTTCTGCTGTTAGTGCACAGGCATTTTGTGCACTGCGTTCGCGTTGCCCTTGATGCGAACACATAGAGTAAAGTGAGTAGGGGGTCTTTTTATTTAGTGCGAACGCGAAGCCCACCATGCCAGCACGGTGGGCTGGGGGAAGGACCCTACACAAACGCGTGTGAGCCCTCACGAACGCATAGTGCATCTGGGTCTAGGGGAGGGGGTTGGCATTTGTACTATGCGAACACGATCCACTGATCCCGAATGCAGTGAAGCCGGGCCCTAAAGCTATGCGAACGCGGCAGGCCCTATGCGAACGCATAGAAGGCCTGCCTAGCTATTTAAATACCCTTTTATAATCGGGAAGAACCTTTCTTCTTCATATCTTTCGAACCCCACAACCCTAAGGTCGAATTTCTTCACCAAAGTTCATCCTCAAGTTGTTGGTAATCAATTCTAAAATTTACCTTTTCAATTACCTAATAGTTTTCATCACTTTTGAATCAAAAACTAAGAATTTTCATGGTAAAAATTGAGGATTTGGGGTAGAATTAGGGAATTTTGTAAAAATCGAATCTTTACCTCAAATTGAGGTCAGATTTAGAAACTAATTGTATATTCGAGTTCGTGGGTGAATGGGTAAACGTAATTTTGTCCGAACCCCGAGTTAAGACCAAGCGGGCTGGGGTCGGGTTTTCTCTTTTTTTTTAGAAAACTTAGGAAACATTATAATTTTCAATAAATTTAGTTTCTTTAGCATTAATTAATGATATTAAGTTAATTATGATTAGATTCGAGAAAGTTAGAGCAAGATTCTAAGGGAAAAGGTGTAATTGAGTTGTGAGTGGCCTGCGAATTTGAGGTAAGTGCTTGGTTTAACCTTGACTTGAGAAAATAGGAATCCCCAACTTATTTGCTATGTGAATTTGCATGTGTGTGGTGTATAGGTGAGGTGACGAGTATCTATGCACCACCAAATTGTCTGTTAAACAGGATCCCTTCCCCGTTTTCAATTTAATTGATTCATGTCTTAATTGTTCAATGTTCATTATTGTTTCTAGGACTACTTGGCTTTGTTATTTTGTTGTTAAGTCTTGTTGTAATTATTTTGAAAGAGTATTGGTTGTTTACTTGGTTTCCTTGTGGTACATAAATGTTGAGCTGTTTGACTTTGTTTTACGAGATACATATTTATGTTCCTGTGGTTTCATGGTTGAGAGGATATTGATGAAGTTTATGAGAAAATACAGTTTCTTATCTATAATTGTTGAGACCAAAATATTGTGAAAGGCTTGGCCTGAATTGTGAAAATTTATAAATAAATTGGTATGATATGTCTGGTAGGAGCAGGTTGCACGCCGCAACAAAGAGTGATAAGGGTGGACAGGTGGGATCGAGTTGCACACCGCAACAAGAGCTATAAGGGTGATATATATTTAGGGAGGAGAAATAAGGGTGGACAGGTGGGAGCGGGTTGCACGCCGCAACAAGGAACAATAAGGGAGGACACTTATATTTTACTAATTTTCAAAGAAAATAAAGATTTGAAAACTTAGTCTTTTATTTTACTATTTACATATTTTTGCACCACTTTTATTTAAAGTTAAAGTTTGGAAATTTGGAAATTTCATGAGAATTGGTTATAGCTGAGACATGCAAAAGGAGACGGAGTTATTTTAATTATTGTTGCAGTTATTATTTATTGGTTCTATATTTTCTTCTTGCTTCATATATTATTGTCACATGTTATATTGTTAATGCCCCACTGTAGCTTCGTCACTACTTCGCCGAGGTTAGGCTCGGCACTTACTCAGTACATGGGTCGGTTGTACTGATACTACACTCTGCACTCTTTTGTGCAGATCCAGGTACCGGTCAGCGGTAGAGGTTTTTAGAGCGGCTATCCATTTTTCGGAGACACGAGGTATATCTGCCGGTGTTCGCAGATCCCGAGAGTCTTCTCTTAGTTCGTAGAGACTGTTTTATATTTTTCTCAAAATAGTTATATTATTTCTTTCACCCCATTATTTGTAGTATTCTTTAGTAGTTCGTGAATTGTGACACCAGACCCTATGGTACTCTTAGAGTTATTTATATAATTAGTTCGTGGTTCGGTTTATTTATTGGTTTATTATTTTATCCTTGGAATTATTCAACGAAAACCATTAGATTCCGTTTACTTTAGATTATTTTATTACGTCTAAATGAATAACTAATACAAAGTAGTTAATCAAACTTTAACATTGACTTGCCTAACAAGTGTGGTGTTAGGCGCCATCACAATTCTTAAGGTTGGGGATTTTGAGTCGTGACACTTTACATCAGTTAAGATCGTTATACTATAAACAACAAGTATGAAAAAAATAAAACAATAACAAAGCCGTCTACCCACCACGTTTTCTTGCTTTGTTGATTCTGAACGTGAAGGGGGCGACGCCTCCTGTATGGCTGCCTTGTCTAACCACCTGCACAAAAAATAATTATATGTTATAAGACGGATTATTCACAAATGTTTGAGTCAGTAGATGTCAGATATCATATGGTTATACAAAAATTAAGGACGTACTACTGTATCTGTACCAACTAGTCAATGGGGAGTTAAGTTTATGTACGTATTACATTATAACGTGTCACACTTCCTTTTTTCCCAGAGGGATAAGGGAGTTTTTCTAATTAAAGTAAAATTATTTAAAATAGGATTATTTAATTATTTAGAATCGTCACTTGGAATATTTAGGGTGTCTTAAGTCACCGGATTATTTTATATTCCAAATCGAGGAAAATTTTGACTTTGTTTAAGTCTGCGAAACCAGAAAAACTAGGTAAGGAATTCTGTTAACCCGAGAGAAGGTGTTAGACATTCCCGGGTTTCGTGATTTTAGCACGGTCACTTAGTAATTTATACTTGGATGATTTTGTCTAATTACTCATATAAGGACCTATGTTTATTTAACCTTTTACCGCTATTAATCACTTGATAATCTATATATATGAAATTAACTTAAGATGAGTTACGCGTAGGTATACTCGATTCCTAACATTTAGTTTATTTAAGATAAAGGTTTAAAGTTGCGAATTCATACTTTGAATTTATTTGAGAGAAACATAATCATAATAACAATTCAAAACTCGCGCCTGAAGAATTTCTACGAATATTTGATTAAGGTGTTTTAATTAAAAAAACGTTTAACCATGATCAAATGAACGTAAACCTTGGCATCGCAACTATGTCACACATATGTATACATAATTATAATAGTTAATCTAATTTAAAAGTTTACCTAAAGTTGTGATTATGTCTCTAAGTATTCTACATCATGTAGCTAGGTGTAAAGGTTCAATACTATATGAGATACTTATTTGATCAAATGGGGCAACTTATTAATTAAATGCCACACATGCCCAGATTTTGAAGGTTGGGCCCTGACAAAGGTTGAGTCTAAATGAACTCTAACCCAAGACATATATTATCTATTATTCAAACAACTAAATTAAATCTAAAGGAACTTGGGCCTCACTTACTTTAGATGAATCTGGCCCAAACAAAATTATTAAGCATTCAATCAATTTAAACGTAATGGATTCAGGAAGGTTTGAGCCTATTAATGAGTCCAAATGACTGGCCCAATATCCATTTGTTGACAAATAAATAAATTAAAAGGATTAGACTTGGACCTTATTATAATAAGTCCAAGTGAACTCTAGCCCAATGCATATATGTGTGAGAGAGAATTTGAGATAAAGTTTGTAATAACATTTATAAAGTTTTACTTACATTTTTGTTCTTCTTTTTAAAACAGAAGTAAAAAGGTTTTGTTTTTGAATAAATCGAAATTTGTTAAATTTTGGACAATCTTCCTACTGATTTGCCTAAGTCTTTATTTTTTGAAATGATGGGTTTTTAAACTTATTTGTTTTTCGAAAATCTTGAAGTGTAAAGGCCATTGGTCAACTCATTTTGTTTAGTAAAAATCAGAATACAATTTCATAAACCCAATTGGTTTTGGGCCTGAAAATGTATTATGATTATCATTTAGTTACTATATAAGAATCTGGTTTTTTATGACTTTAGGTTAACAATAATCAGAGTTATTTAATTATTGAAAAAACAACATGGTAAAGATGCTAATCTATTAAGTTGATTTAACAAACAAGGAAATACAGTAAAAATTAGATTATTATATTTTTTGCTAACTGAATAATAATAATCAAACTGCCAATTATTATTCTAACAGAATTTCTAGAAAATGATTTATGTGATACTATTACATATGAACATACAAATCTTAAAAATGCATGAATGTTTAAGCTGGTTCTGTAATTTTCAGAACACTATTAAACTAATATATTTGCCTAAAACAGTTTAAATGAATTTGCAACATAACTTTTCATAAAAACAACTTTAAACTGACATGGTTCATGCATTATTCAAACAAATTGCAGATTTATCAACAAATTCAAGTAATGATTCAGCAAAAAAAAAGAAACTTTACATTTTGTTAAGAAAAATACTTTGACAGAAGCAAGAATAAACAGATAAAGAAAAAGTTGTTTCTGAAAACTTGAGTAAGAAACGACAACATTAATAACCAAACAACAGATCCAACACAGCTTCAGATTCGTCACGACCCTAAATCCTAACAGGCCGTGATGACGCCTATCGTGGAACTAGGCTAGCCAACCATCATTTTACTATGCATTTGTTCAATTATAAGAATTCACAATTTAATAATAAGCATGCAACCATGACATAGAGTAATATAATTAGGTCTTAGCGTTCCCATATTAGCCTAAACAAACCTCCCAAGAGCTGGAGTCAATAGTCATGAGCATCTAACAATAAATAAATCTTACTCTGCTAAAACTATATTATATGTTTCTGAATCAAATGCTAAAACTAAATGAGGAAGGGAAATTGAGAAGCTGTGGACGCTGGACAGCTACCTCGAAATCCCGTGAACTGCTGCTAACGAACAAGGCAGCTACTGCTCCAAACCGGTACCTGAATCTGTGCACAGAGGCACATGGAGTCTTTATGAGTACGCCAACGCAGTAGTAATGAAAAGAAATCACAGTCTGAGAAATATAAAGCACACAGTACAAATACACTAATTCACAAAATCAGTAAAACACCAAGCCACCAGGTAGTATTCATCAAATATATGAGTTCAAAAATCAGTTTTCAGAAATCCTTTGAACCAAGTGTAATATCAGAATATCTCAGTACAATTCTCAGTAAAAACCAGTTTGAAAACGAAGTAAATCATAGTTCGAAAACTCAGTAAAAATCTTCATAAAATTGCCCTTCGGTCCATAATCATTTCTCATCACAATATCTTTCAGTATTTGCCCATCAGGCAACCTCACAATCACTCTGCCCATCAGGCAACCTCACAGTCACTCTGCCCATCAGGCAACCTCACAATCACTCAACATAAGCCCCGCGAGCATCACTCATTAGGTACCTGCGCTCACTGGGGGTGTGTACAGACTTCGGTGGGGCTCCTATAGCCCAAGCGCTATAACAAGCCACAACATGGCATAAGTCACACACAATATAGGTCCGCAACCTCACTCATATCATATCATCCTCACAACATAGGCCAGCAACCTCACTCATATCATAACATCCTCACAATATAGGCCAGCAACCTCACTCAGTCAGACACTCTCAATTTTCCCTTCAGGCCATAATATACCGGGTTCTCGACCAAAAAACAATGTTTCATTTTCAAGAAGTAGTATCAAAATACTCTGAGTGTCAAAACAATTTTACAGAAAAGACTGAGTGAAAAAACATAGCATATCAGTGAGGAAAATAGTAAAAACATCCCCCAAGGGGTAAACAGATCGGCACTAGGCCCCAAACATGGCTTACAACCCAAATCATATCAAGTATATATAGTACTATTGGAAATAAGCTTTAAAAGCCGTTTCGCAACTCAATAGTCGCCTAAATAAGGAATATATCTCCAAAGTTTCAACCTTTGCATTTCAAAACTCGTGAAAGGGTGCATAGTCCGGGGTTTCATACCCTCAGGACAGGATTTAAAGACATTACTTACCTCAAAACTATCCCAAAAACTATTCCGCAATGCGCTTGCCTCTCAAATCAACCTCCGAAGGCTCCAAATCTACCAAGTTCAGATTTATATCATCAATATATGCTTAAGGATCAATTTCCAATCGGAGTGTTCTTCGTCCTCTCACGAGTCAAAACCCGACCCCCAGGACCGCGTCCCAAAACTCAGAAATCTTTATACAAAAGTGTTCTTCGTCCTCTCACGAGTTCGTACATATAAAGAACACTAAAATCGGAGTTCGTTTCACCCCTCAAATCGACCCTTAAAGGTCTCATAATCTCAAGCCCTAAAACCTAATATTTTCTACTGCTTTTCCACGAATTTACACTGGTTTTATGTTCTATAATCATCCATAATCGAGTTTTAATGATCACAATACTTGCCTCTATGAAGAAAAAGGATTTCCCTCTTCAAAATCGTCCCCAAAAGCTCTTTGTCCGTACAAAAATGGTGTAAAAAGGGTTTAGGTCGCGGAGGGTTTAATTAAATAATGCCCAGTTATTTGCTCATTGCGAACGCGACCCCCTCCCCGCGTTCGTGAAGCACAATAGTCTCCAGGCCTCCATTGTCACGACCCAAATTCCGCTCAGGTCGTGATGGCGCCCAACACCGAGGTCAGGCAAGCCAACACCTATCTACTAGTGGAGGTTACTTACATGTTTAAGTGATTAAAATCTTTTTCGGGTTCTTAAAGTAAGAAATTCATTCAAACAACTTTAGGTGAAAACGCGTAAGAGTATGTAACTCAAAAGGTAGTGCCAGCACATAGAGATTTTCAAAAATATCGGACAAAAACCATTAAAGGTGCAAGAACCTAGTGTCACAAGTCAAAAGGTGACTGAGAGAATAACAAAATACTACTAGTAAATACAATAATGTCTGAAGGGTAATAGACAATAACATCTAGAATGTGAGCAGGGGACTCCACAGCGCTGCCGGGATCGCCAAGGAAAGCAGCTCACCGTGTAATAAGCTAAATGGGAAACGCTCAACGATGACCAACGGAATAGAGACCGGATGCAGCCGCCTCAGAACATGTACAATTAAGTACAGAAGAGTAACATGAGTACATATATTTAAATATGTACCCAGTGAGTATCCCGTCTAAACTCGAAGAAGTAGTGACGAGAAGTAGACGTATTACTCACTAGGTCAACAGTAATAACATGTTGCAACAATATTAAACAGGGGCAATAAATATGAAGATCAGGTAGACGTAGAACAGTCAAGTATGCAAGTAGAATCCCCCTTTCAATACCCGACAACAATAGCAAGTAAAATTCTCAAGTTTCCTTCCAGGCTAAACAATTTGAATAAGGATAACTTATGATAAAAGCTCTCAGACAAATAAATAGCATGTAATATGCCGAAGTGTACGGCCGAAGCGTCGCAATATATTAAATGTGCACTGCCGAGGGTCGCCGGCCCGAACCATAGATGCATCTATTACTCCGCTCACGAATCGATCATGTGACGCGGTTAACATAATATAAGGCTACCCCGCTCACGAATCATACCTGTGACTCGGGTGCTCGCAACATACACATAATTATCAGGAGAAACCTTAAGAGAAATTCCGGGTACAAAATTGAAACATAGGATTTACATTTAGTTTACAGGATACTTGCTAACATTTCCAAGCCAACTCAACGATATCAACCAAACCGAATGTATATGCAAAGATACAGGCAAGACACGTATAAGCATGCTTGTGAGTCCTAAAGCTACCCGACATGGCATAATAGTTGCTACGTACGGACTCTCATCACTTGGTGCGTACGTAGCCCCGACAAATAAGATCATTCAATCAATCACAATCATCTATGGGGTCAATTCCCTCTTACAAGTTGGAAAGAAGACTCACCTCGGGTAAAGAAAGTGCCCGACGCTCCAAACTCTTCGCCCAAGGACTTGAAATTAGCCAGATATTATTTAAATGCATCAATATACGCTCAAAAGTATGGAATTCTACTAGTAATTAGGCTAATTCATCATTCTTGAAGAAATCCCAAAATACACCCCCGGGCCCACATGCTCGGATTCCGGAATTGTTTGAAGAAATCATTCACCCATAGCCTAAGGATCATTAATATATAATATTTGTACGATTGCATGGTGGAAAAGTAGTGAAATTCCTAAACATCCATCAACGTAGGTCTTGGCTCTAACCCATGATTTTCCCTTAATTAGGGTGTTAATCCACCTAAATGTTCATGTATTTAACTTAAATTGCAAACGAATTTACTTACCTCTCAGTTGCTAGGTGAAAATCCCTCTTGAAGAGCTCCCAAAATCGACCCAAGTGAAGAATAATGGAGAAAATGAGCCTAAGTCCCGTTTTTAAGAAAATACACTGCCCAGGTATTACTCTATGCGAACGCACACTGGGCAGTGCGTTCGCGAAGGCTTAATTGACCAGGCCCACATTGGGCTTCTACGCGAACGCGAGGGAGGGGCCGCGAACGCGGAGGCTAGCTGGGCTAGACCTTCGCGAACGCGGCTGGACGGGTGTGAGCGCGAAGGCGGCCGACAACTGGACCGACCCACTAGGCTAGACCCTATGCGAACGCGACGAAGGGAGGGCGAACGTGAAGGTCAGGAGGCCCAACCCATCGCGAACGTAGTTGGGGGAACGCGAATGGGTAGAGCATCCATAGCCCCCGCCAAATTCCTTCTTCGCAAACGCGGCCACCCTCCCTCGAATGCGAAGAAGGAAACCAAATACAGAAAATTCTAGTGTTTTGAATTTAGCTCTGGGAGGTCCGAAACTCACCCGAGCCCTCCGAGACCCCTTCCTAAAGCACTGACAAGTCTGTATACGTGATACAGACTCGCTCGAATTCGTGTAACGTGAAAAACAACAACGGAACTACGGATTCAACCCCAAAACCAAATTGAATCAAAATTTGAACTTAGAGTTTTAGAATTCGGTTTCAAGGCACCGAACCGACCTACACTACCCGGAATGATACCATACTTTACAGGCAACACATAATAATCATATTTAACTTGTTTCGGGCTCCGGAACCATAATATCGGGCTCCGGAACCATAATATGGGCCTGGTAACCCCAGTTTCGCATTACTTACCCTTTTCAAAAACCATTATATTTTCCAGAAAACAATTTTCTTTAAAAATTCATTTCTCAGTTTTGGGACCTCGGAATTTGATTCCGGTCATACGCTCAAGTCCCATATTTTCCTACGGACCCTCTGGGACTGTTAAATCACGGGTCCGGGTCCGTTTACCAAAAATGTTGACCAAAGTCAACTTTAATCAATTAATTATTAGAATTCCAGTTTTTCATCAAGTTTTTACATAGAAGCTTCCCGAATACACGCTCGGGATGTGCACCCATATCGAGGTAGAATTAACGGAGGCTTTCAGAGCCTCAGAACGCAGATTTAGCTAGGTTAACCCGAGATGACCGTTTGGGTCATCATATCCATTACCCTACGCAAACGCACCAACTGGGTCGTGTTCGCGATGCACAACATGGTCCATCTTCACGAATACGGTCTCCCCTTCGCGACCGCGAAGGTCAAAATCCCTAGGGTCCCCAATCTTCTTCGCGAATGCATTCATTCAACCGCGAACGCAGAGCTTTTTCTCCATAGACCTACGCGTTTGCACCCGTCTCTCTGCGAACGCGAAGAACGAACCTGCAGCCTCCCATTTACCCTATGCGAACGCGGGCCCCCTTCCGTGAATGCATAGGGTTAATTCCCTGTGCAAAAACACCAGAAAATCATCTATGTTCTTGAGTCCAAATTGGGTCCGTTAATCACCCGGAATCAATCCCGAGCCCCTCGAGACCCCAACAAAACTTACCAACACGTCACGTATGATCATTCAAACTTATTTGCACTCTCGAAACACCAAAACTAACATCAAAATACCAAATTCACATCGGATTCAAGCCTAAGAACTTTGATATTTCTAAAATCCACCAATGATGCCGAAACTATCCAAATCAACTCCGATTGACCTGAAAGTTTGCAGACAAATCCAAAATAACATTACAAACCTGTTCCAACTGTCAGAATTCCATTCCGACCCCGATAGCCTATTTTCCACTACTGACCGGAATCGCCAAAAACTAACTTTTGCCAATTCAAGCCTAATTCTACACCGGACATCACAAAATTGTTCTGAACACACTCCTAAGTCCCAAATCATCTAACGAAGCAATTCAAACATTAAAATTCGCATTCTGATGTTGTTTACCAATAAGTCAACTCTCAATTGACTTTTTCCATTTTTAAGGCTATTTTTAAAGGCTAATTAACTGAACTCTCACTACAACCATTCGATTTCAAGCCTATCAACTCTAATACATCAAATACAGTATAAACCAAGCTATGACAAGGCAATAACAGAAATTATAATGCAGGTTCTACATAATGACAGACTGGTCGTTACATTCTCCTCCTCTTAAACAAACGTTCGTCCTCGAACGAGTCTACAATCATACCTGGAGTCTCAAACAAGTGAGGATATTTGTTCTGCATCTTCCTCTCGGTCTCCCAAGTAGCCTCCTCCACTGGCTGACCTCTCCACTGCACCTTCACTGATGCTATCTCCTTAGATCTCAGCTTTCTGACCTCACGAGCCAAAATTACTACTGGCTCCACCTCATATGACATATCGCCCTCTAGTTGAACTGTGCTGAAGTCTAACACACGAGACATATCACCAACATATTTCCTGAGCATCGACACATGAAACACCGGATGAACATTCGACAAACTGGGTGGAAAAGCAAGTCTATAAGCCAACTCCCCAACCTTCTGAAGCACCTCAAAATGACTAATAAACCGAGGACTCAGTTTTCCTCTCTTTCCGAACCTCACAACACCCTTCATGAGTGATACCTTCAGTAGTACCTTATCGCCTTCCATGAATGACACATCCCGGACCTTCCGGTCCGCATAACTCTTCTGCCTAGACTGCACCGTGCGAAGTCGCTCCTGAATCAACTTCACCTTCTCTAACGCATCCTGAATCAGATTCGTACCCAATAACATAGCCTCACCAGGCTCGAACCAACCAACCGAAGATCTACACCTCTTACCATATAAAGCCTCATACGGGGCCATCTGAATACTGGACTAATAGCTGTTATTACGTGCAAGCTCCGCTAATGGAAAAAACTGATCCCACGAACCACCAAAATCGATCACACAAGCCCGTAGCATATCGAAGTCCGTGGAATCCCAACTACAAAATCCATAGTAATTCGCTCCCACTTCCACTCCGGAATGTCTAATCTCTGAAGCAAACCACCTGGTCGTTGGTGCTCATACTTGACCTGCTGGCAGTTGAGACACCTTGCTACATACTCTGCAATATCTCTATTCATCCGCCTCCACCAATATTGTTGTCTCAAATCATGATACATCTTTGCGGCACCCGGATGAATAGAATACCGCGAACTGTGAGCCTCTGCTAATATCAACTCTCGAATACCATCTACGTTAGGCACGCAAATACGGCCATGCTTCCTTATAACAACGTCATCACCAATAGTCACATCTATTGCATCAACCCGACGAACTCTATCCTGAAGAACTAATAAGTGCCGGTCATCATACTGTCGTGCCTTAATCTTATCAAATAAAGAAGACTGGGAAGCCATGCTAGCTACCACTCGTGGAGGGTCTGACAAATCCAATCTCACCAACTGACCCGCTAAAGCCTGAACATCAAGGGCTAAAAGTTGCTTTGCTGCTGAAAGATAAGACTGACTTCCCAAACTCTCGGCTGTACGACTTAAGGCATCGGCCACCACATTGGCCTTTCCCGAATGATAGAGAATAGTCAAGTCATAGTCCTTGAGAAGCTCCAACCACTTCCTTTGACGCAAATTCAAGTCCTTCTGCCTTAGCAGATACTGCAATCTACGATGATCAGTGTAAATCTCACGCTGCACTCCATACAATTAATGCCGCCAAATCTTCAAGGCATGGACAATGGCAGCTAACTCTAGAACGTGCACTGGGTAATTCCTCTCATGCACCTTCAATTGTCTCGACGCGTAGGCAATCACCCTACCGTCCTGCATCAACACCGCTCCCAAGCCAACTCTAGAAGCATCACAATAGATCGTATAAGAACCCGAACCAGTAGGCAACACTAATACCGGATCTGTGGTCAATGCTGACTTGAGCTTCTGAAAGCTCTCCTCACATTCATTGAACCATCTGAATAGAACACCCTTCTGTGTCAATTTGGTCAGATGTGAAGAAATAGAAGAAAATCCTTCTACAAAGCGACGGTGGTAACCCGCCAGACCAAGGAAACTTCGAATCTCAATAGCTGAGGATGGTCTGGGCCAACTCTGCACCGCCTCAATTTTCTTCGGATCAACCTTAATACCCTCATTAGAAACCACGTGCCCCAAGAAAGCTCTTGAACCAAGCCAAAACTCACACTTGGAGAATTTTGCATAAATCTTCTCCTCTCTCAATCTCTGCAACACGATTCTCAAGTGATGAGCATTCTCTTCCTGGCTACGGGAATAAACCAGGATGTCATCAATGAACACAATAACGAAAGTATCAAGGTAGGGCTGAAACACACTGTTCATCAATTGCATGAACGCTGCTGGGGCATTGGTCATCCCAAATTACATAACCAGAAATTCATAATGACCATACCTGGTCCTGAAAGCCGTCTTCAAAATATCAGAATCCCGAATCTTCAACTGATGATACCCCGACCTCAAGTCAATCTTGGAGAATACTTTAGCTCCCTGAAGCTGATCAAATAAGTCATCAATACGAGGCAAAGGATAATGGTTCTT
The DNA here is from genome assembly GCA_005239495.1 of Nicotiana undulata. Taxonomy (NCBI): domain Eukaryota; kingdom Viridiplantae; phylum Streptophyta; class Magnoliopsida; order Solanales; family Solanaceae; genus Nicotiana; species Nicotiana undulata. The sequence goes on along the minus strand of MDKH01043298.1, from coordinate 9,707 downwards.
CACTGTAACCTTATTCAACTGTCTATAGTCAACACATGCGCATCGAACCATCTTTCTTTTTCACAAACAACATCGGCGCACCCCAAGGCGATACCTTAGGCCGAATGAACCCCTTATCTAAAAGTTCCTGAAGTTGCTCTTTTAATTCTTTCAGCTCTGCTGGTGCCATACGGTAAGGTGGAATAGATATAGGATGAGTATCTGGCACCAGGTCAATACCAAAATCAATATCCCTGTGGCATGGAAGATCTGCAGGAAATACATCCGGAAAATCACGGACTATGGGGACAGAATCAACATATGGAGTCTCACTACTAACATCCCTCACAAACGCAAGATAAGATTCACACCCTTTCTCAACCATATGTTGAGCCTTTAAATAAGAAATCACTCTGCTTGGTACATGCTCTATAGACCCCCTCCACTCAACCCTCGGAACTCCGGGCATAGCTAAGGTAACGGTCTTAGCGTGACAATCAAGAATAGGATGACATGGGGATAACCAATCCATGCCTAGAATTACATCAAAATTGACCATACTGAGTAACGTCAAGTCCACTCGGGTCTCCAGACCCCCAATAGATATAAGACACGATCGATACACATGGTCCACAACAATAGTATCACCCACCAGAGTCGAAACATGAAAAAAAGTAACTAGAGACTCACAGGGCATATTCAGAAAATGAGCAAAATAGGATGAGACATAAGAGTACGTGGAACCAGGGTCAAATAAAGCCAAAGCATCGGTGTGACAAACTGAAATAGTACCTGTAATCACCGCATCTGAAGCCATAGCATCAAGCCTAGCCGGAAGTGCATAAATACGTGGCAGGCCTCCACCTGCTCGACCTCCCCCTCTAGGACGGCCTCTAGCTGCCTGACCACCACCCCTAGCGGTCTTGGTAGGTGGTGAAGCTACTGGGAATGAAGCCGAGGATGAACCCTTTGCTGAGCTGAACTACTACGATGACGGGGACACTGCCTCTACTCATGTCTGAACTCTCCACACTCATAACAACTACCTGGAGCTGGAGATGAAAACTGACGAAAACCCCTGCCACCATGATAACCACCAGACGAACCATGCATAGAAGAACCCTGATAAGATGATGCTCGGGCGGAGCTCTGAGCTGGGAGGGCACTAAAAGATGAACGTCCCTGATGAGAATTGTGAGGACCCTGCCCCGAAGATACACCACTATAAGCTGGGCGAACTGGCTGTGGAGGTCCAAATGAACGACCTATGTTAGGCTGAAATTGCCCTCTCAGAGGAGCGCCACTGAAATTACCTGCTCCTTGAGGCCTCTTGACCTCTCTCTCCTCACGATCCTGCCTACGAACCGACTCAATATCCCGAGCAATGTCAACAACCTGCTCAAATGTAGCTCCAAACACTCTCTCTCTGGACATCAAAATATGAAGCTGATAAGTAAGACCATCTACAAACCTCCTAATCCTCTCCCTGTCAGTAGGGACAATCTCATAAGCATGTCTGGCTAACTCGGAAAACCTCATCTCCTACTGAGTAACTGACAACTCTCCCTAACGTAATTGCTCAAACTACCTGCGCTGCTCCTCTCCGTGGGACTGAGGAACATACTTCTCCAAAACGTTCGTGGAGATTTGCTGCCGGGTGAGAGGTGCTGAACCAACCGGCCTACGCCTCTTGAATGACTCCCACCAAGTAAAAGCAGCACCCGCAAACTGAAATGTACCAAATGAGACCCCATTGGTCTCCAAAATACCCGCAGTATGTAGTATCCCCTGACATTTATCCAGAAAACCTTGGGCATCCTCACCCTCTGTACCGCTGAAAGTCGGAGGCTTAAGTCTGCAGAACCTCTCCAGTCTACGCTGCTCATCCTAGGGCATAACTGGAACCACAAAATCCTGGATTGGGACAACCGGCTGAGCTGGGTCAACCCCCGGTGTCTGAATACCCTGTACAACCTACTCAGGTGTCGGGGCAGCTGGAGTTTGATTGCCTCCCCCGGCCTGAGCTGCAGTGGCAGTAGTGGACATAGCAATTGCCTGAGCTAAACTGGAACACATCGTCAATATCTGAGCCAGGGTCTCCTGAAGACCCGGAATAACAATAGGCACTGTCGATGCCTAAGCCTGTCTCGCTAGAGTGCCATCGGCGGGAACTTGATCCTGAACGATAGGGGGATCATGTGGTACTACCCCGGCTGCTGCCTGGGCTGGTCCCCTACCTCTACCACGGCCTCGACCCCTTGTGGGTCTAGCTGGTGTCTGGTCCCCTACCTCTACCACAGTGTTTCATTTTCAAGAAGTAGTATCAAAATACTCTGAGTGTCAAAACAATTTCACAGAAATGACTTAGTGAAAAACCATAACATATCAGTGAGGAAAATAGTAAAAACATCCCCCAAGGGGTAAACAGATCGGCACTAGGCCCCAAACATGGCTTACAACCTAAATCATATCAAGTATATATAGTACTATTGGAAATAAGCTTTAAAAGTCATTTCGCAACTCAATAGTCGCCTAAATAAGGAATATATCTACAAAGTTTCAACCTTTGCATTTCAAAACCCGTGAAAGGATGCATAGTTCGGGGTTTCATGCCATCAGGACAGGATTTAAAGACATTACTTACCTCAAAACTAGCCCGACAACTATTCCGCAATGCGCTTGCCTCTCGAATCAACCTCCGAAGGCTCCAAATCTACCAAGTTCAGATTTTTATCATCAATATATTCTTAAGGAACAATTTCCAATCGTAAGATATCAAATAACCCAAAAATCCGAAACCGGTCAAAACTCGACCCCTGGGACCGCGTCCCGAAACTCATAATTTTTTATACAAAAGTGTTCTTCGTCCTATAATGAGTCTGTACATATAAAGAACACTAAAATCGGAGTTCGTTTGACCCCTCAAATCAACCCTTAAAGAACTTATAATCTCAAGCACTAAAACCCATTTTTTTTATTTACACTGGTTTTATGTTCTTTAATCATCCATAATCGAGTTTTAATGATCAAAATTCCTACCTCTATGAAGAACAAGGATTTCCCTCTTCAAAATCGTCCCCAAAAGCTCTTTGTCCGAACAAAAATGGTGTAAAAAGGGTTTAGGTCGCAGAGGGTTTAATTAAATAATGCCCAGTTATTTGCTCATTGCAAACGCGAACCCCTTCCCGCGTTCGCGAACCACAACAGTCTCCAGGCCTCCATTACCCTACGCGAACGCACCAACTGGGTCGCGTTCTCTATGCACAACCTTGTCCACCTTCGCGGACGCGGTCTCCCCTTCGCGATCCCGAAGGCCAAAATCCCTGGGGTCCCCAATTTTCTTCGCAAACGCATGCATTCAACCGCAAACGCAGAGCTTCCTCTCCCTAGACCTACGTGTTCGCACCCGTCTCTCCGCGAACGCGAAGAACAAACATGCAGCCTCCCATTTCCCCTATGCGAACGCGGGCCCCCTTCCGCGAACACATAGGGTTAATTCCCTATGCAAAAACACCAGAAAACCAACTATGTTCTTGAGTCCAAATGGGTCCGTTAATCACCCGGAATCAATCCCGAGCCCCTCGGGACCCCAACCAAACTTACCAACACGTCACGTATGATCATTCAAATTTATTTGCACTCTCGAAACACCAAAACTAACATCAAAACACCAAATTCACATCGGATTCAAGTCTAAGAACTTTGATATTTCTAAAATCCACCAATGATGCCGAAACTATCCAAATCAACTCCGATTGACCTGAAATTTTGCAGACAAGTCCAAAATAACATTACGAACCTGTTCCAACTGTCGGAATTCCATTCCGACCCCGATAGCCTATTTTCCACTGCCGACCAGAATCGCCAAAAACTAACTTTCGCTAATTGAAGCCTAATTCTACACCGGACATCACAAAATTATTCTGAACACACTCCTAAGTCCCAAATCACCTAACGAAGCTATTCGAACCATAAAATCCGTATTTCGAGGTCCTTTACCAATAAGTCAACTCTCAGTTGACTTTTTCCATTTTTTAAGGCTATTGTTAAAGGCTAATTAACTGAACTCTCACTACAACCATTCGATTTCAAGCCTATAAACTCTAATACATCAAATACAGTATAAACCAAGCTATGACAAGGCAATAATAGTAATTATAATGCAGGTTCTACGTAACGACAGACTGGGTCGTTACAAGATTTAAGTCGAAATCCCAGAAAAATAGTGTGAAATCAGTAAGAGATCTTTACTAAGAGTGAAATAAAGAAACTCCAAAAGCAGTGCAGAATTAAGAAAAAAATTTCCAAGTGTATGTCTAGGTCTGTCTATCTCTGTTTTCAGGTGAATGAATATGTCTGTAATCTCTGAAAAGAAGGAGTGTATTTATAGTGTGAGGAGGTGAAAAAGGATAAGAATTAAGGTACAATGAATCCTTCAGAAGTCCCTATAAATTAGGAAAAATGGCATCATCTTAACAGAAATGGACAGCTGTCCATCTTTGTCACGACCGCCAATCTAAACTGGCCGTGATAGCGCCTATCATGATAATAGGCTAGCCAAATTATTGAGAATAACAAAAAGGATTTCCATTTAATACACAAACTCCGATATTTCATAATAATTATCGCTTTTTAACATTTCAAAACAATATAAGTGGTCAAAACATCTAAACACAGCCCCAATACCTGGAGTCAACCTTCATGAGCATCTAAGAAGTGATACAACCTGATACTATTTCATTAGTAAGAACAAGTCCGGGAAATAGATAAAATGACAGAATAGGAAGGAGAAAAGGGTAGGCTACAGACGCCGGAAATCTACCTTCAAATCTCTGAACAGTGCTCCACAGAGAGAGTGAATCAGCTATCGCTCAGTACCAGCACCTGAATCTGTACACAAGGTGCAGGGAGTAACATGAGTATGCTAACTCAATAAGTAACAATTATAACTAAAGACTTGAGTGCAGTGAAGAGCATTTAACATCATGTAAATCCATGTAATAAGAAGCAGTAGAATAAATACATCAAGTCAGGAATCTACACTTCGAATATTTTCATAAAAAATCCAAGTTTCCATTTAAAATCTCGTGTAAAATATTTGCTCAATATTTTCATTAGAGGCTCAGTGTAAAGGAGAGTGAAAACAGTAGTTTCATAAAATATCATCCCCTCGGGCACAGTCAGTCACTCGTGACTCTACTCTCATAAGTCAATGCTCACAGTCAGCACTCTCACTCAACAGGTACCATATATATAACCACTGCGATGTCACGACCCCAAATCCTAACAGGCCGTGATGGCGCCTATCATGGAAATAGGCTAGCCAACCATCACATTACTACGCATTTGTTACGTTATAGTAATTCACAATCAATAATAAACAGCAAACATAGCATAAAATAAATTCTTTAAGTCTTAGCGCCCCAATAATAGTCTAAACAACTCTAAACAAAACCTCCCAAGACTGGAGTCAACATGGTCACGAGCATCTACGAAATAAAACTAACTCTACTAATATCTTGAATAAAGTCTAGGAATGAAATTCTAAAGCTAAATAAGTAAGGTAAATGGAGAGGTTGTGGACGCTGGTCAGCTACCTCGAAATCCCGTAAAACTGCAGCTAACGAACAGAGACAGCTACTGCTCTGAGCCGGTACCTGGATCTGTGCATAGAGGCATAGGGAGTAATGATGAGTACGCCAACTCAGTAGTAATGAAAATAAATCACAGTATGAGAACTACGAAACACACAACACTGATACACCAATTCACAAAAACAGTAAAACACCAAGTCACCGCAAAGTATTCATCAAATACATAAGTTCGAAAACCGTTTTCCAGAAATCCTTTGAAACTAGTATAATTTCAATATATCTCAGCAAAACTCTCAGTAAAATCAGTCTGAAAAAAAAACAAAGTGAATCGTAGTAAAAAACGCAGTAAAATTTATCATAAATCTGCCCTTCGGGCCATAATCATTCTCGTAACAATTTCCCTCAGTATCAGTCCATCAGGAAACCTCACAGTCACGAACCTCATAGTCACTCAATATTAGCCCATCCAGAAACCTCACAGTCACTCAATATTAGCCCATCAGGCAACCTCACAATCACTCAGTATCAGCCTCGCGGGCAAAATCACTCAATAGGTACCTGCACTCACTGGGGGTGTGTACAGACTCCGGAGGGGATCCTACAGCCCATGCGCTATAACAAGCCACAACATGGCATAAATCACACACAATATTAGCCTGCAGCCTCTCTCATATCACAACATCCTCACAATAATGGCTCTCAACATGCCCTTCAGGCCATAAGTATACCGGGTTCTCGACCCAAAAACAGTGTTTCATTTTCAATAAATAGAATCAAAATATTCTGAGTGTCAAAAAGTTTATTTTAAGAAACGACTGAGTAAAAATGATAACATATCGGTGAGGAAAATAGTAAAATCAACCCTCAAGGAATGAATTCCAATTGAAAAATATCAATTTTAGCTCAAATCCCGAAATCGGTCAAAACTCGACCCCCGGGCCCTCGTCTCGGAAGTCAGAAATATTTATACCAAGATGTTTTTTGTCGTCTCACTAGTCCGTACATATAAAGAACGCTAAAATCGGAGTTCGTTTGACCCCTCAAATCGACCCCTAAAGGTCTCATAATCTCAAGCCCTAACCCCACCTTTTTCTACTAATTTTCATGAATTAAACACTGAGATTAAGTTCCTTAATCACCTATAATCGAATTTTAAGGTACAAAATACTTACCTATATGAAGAACAATGATTTTCCCTCTTCAAAATCGCCTCAAAAGCTCTCTTTCCGTACAAAAATGGTGTAAAAAGGTTAATGGTCGCGGAGGGTTTATTTTGTTTTTTTATATTTTCTGCCCAGGGGTTCCGCACCTGTGATCCTACTAACCGCACCTACGAACTTCTCGGGACTGATCAATATCGCACCTGCAGAGCCTTGCTCGCTCCTGCGGGCTCGCACCTGCGGTCAAACTTCTGCAAGTGCAAAAATCACTGTGAATTTACACCAGCAGCTTTTTGCTGCAAATTTCCAACTCCGAACTTCCCGTCAACCATCTGAAGTCAATCCCGAGCCCCTCGGGACCCCAACCAAACTTACCAACACATCACATATGATCATTCAAACTTAGTTGCACTCTCAAAACACTAAATATAACCTCAAAACACCAAAATCACATTGGATTCAAGCCTAAGAACTTTGAAATTTCTAAAATCCACCAACAATGCCGAAACTATCCAAAACAACTCCGATTGACCTAAAATTTGTCAGAAATATCTAAAATGGCATTGCGAACCTGTTCCAATTGTCAGAATTCCATTCCGACCTCGATAGCCTATTTTCCTCTGCCCACCGGAAATCACCAAAAACTAACTTTCGCCAATTCAAGCCTAATTCTATACCGGACATCACAAAATTATTCTGAACACACTCCTAAATACCAAATAACCTAACGAAGCTATCCGAGCCATATAATATGCATTCCGAGGTCGTTTACCAATAAGTCAACTCTCAGTTGACTTTTCCAACTTTAAGGCTATTTTTAAAGACTAAGTGACTAAATTCTCATTATAACTATTCCGATTCCGAGCCTACCAACTCTAACACATCAATAACAGTATAAAATACCTAGTCAATAACAGTAATTATAATGTAGGTTCCATGCAACGACCGACCGGATAATCAGGTTTATGACATTTTGGACAACTCCTTTAAAAGGAAGAAGTTTAAAGGAAAAGTCGCCACCTAACAATTTTTTATGGTGCGTTAGGTCACCTTGAGTAATTAACTCATGAAACTAGTTTGTGTTACCAGAGATTGGGTAAGGGCTTGAAGTTATCCCAAGGGGAAGGTATTAGGCACCCCTCAGGATCCACAACTATGGGTCCCGGCCAAATGGTCTCATGAATTCAGATAATAAAGAAATAACAAGCAAGGCTCATATAAGAGGGGATTTCAAACAGGTATAGGAGTTTTTACTAAAAGTTGAAAGAGATCAAAAATAACATTTGAGAAAAATGTCTTAGGTTTAAAGAAATACGGATCACATCAATGCAATACCCGATAGGCAGAGCTACACGTGGTATTAGCGCACCTGTCACGACCCAAAACCCGGTTCAGGTCGTGATGGCACCTAACGGCGAGGTTAGGCAAGCCACCATATGAATCCTTAGGAGATACTACCCCAGAACTCGATATTCCAGTTATTTACAATTTATAACAAATATAATGCGGAAATATAACAGCGATATGAGGTCAGGTCGTAGATACCAGCTGAACCACAGCTAGGCCAAAAATATAATACCCCGAAACCCAATCATAACTACAACAAGTGTGTGCCAAGACTAGTGTCACAGTGTCAACGGGCGGCTACATAGATACAACAACTGAAATATATATATACAAAAATACAAGCCGCAGTCTGGAACAAAAGACTGAGCAAAATGAAACTAGAAGGCTCCAGAGGTGCTGTTAGGATGACACCAAGAAGACAACTCACCGTATGGAGCGACACCGCGATCAGTATCTACCAACGGACGGACGACCAGACGGACCAACCTCAACACCTGCACAATCAAGTGCAGAAAAGAAAAGAAAGTGCAGAATGAGTACATATAAACAAATATGTACCCAGTGAGTATCCTGTCTAAACTCGTAAAGAGTAGTGACGAGAGGTAGAATATATACTCACTAAGGTCCAGTACATAATAAAATAAGATTCATGCCGATCAATAAATCATGTGAGAAAATACATCAAGTATAAGGACATGTAAACAACAAACAGGTAACTGGTCTCAAACATAATCTTTCTTTGTAAACTTATCATATATATATCACTTGTTTCCTTTCTCATTATCTGAAATACCTTATCTTGTTATCTCCATTATCCACTTTCCAGTACTCAGTATCGTTTCTCAACTTACCATCGCACGATCCCAACTCAATGCAAATGCTTATGTATGTATATATATATATAACCGAAACAGACAAGACAATCGGCCAAAGTCATAAGGGTGGGTCATAAGGACTGACTCGGTCATAAAGCTCCACACGCTCGCGAATCCTACCTGCGACTCGTGCGCTGACTCGATAAAGTAAACCTCCACGCTCGCGAATCATACCTGCGACTCATGGGCCAATATATCTCCCCGCTCACGAATCATACCTGCGACTCGGGGGCCAATGACATAAATATGTATATATTCTCCCGATCACGAATCATACCTGTGACTCGGGGCCAATGATGCAAAGTAAAACCCTCCCCGATCACGAATCATACCTATGAGTCGGGGGCCGATAAAATAGTAGAATAATTCTTCCCTGATCACGAATCAAACCTGTGACTCAGGGGCTGGTAAAATAAGTCTGATTTCTCCCTGATCATGAATCAAACTTGTGACTCAGGGGCTGATGTAAATAAGTGTAATTCCTCCCTGATCACAAATCAAACCTATGACTTAGGGGCCAGTAATGAAAATATAAGTTCTCATCGATCACGAATCATACTTGTGACTCGGGGGCCATGAATGCATATATATATATATATATATATATGTGTGTGTGTGTGTGTATATGTAGACACCATGGTACCGACTCATCAATGCTCAACGAGATCGGATATTTGCATCTCTCTTGTTAGTCAAAGTTAGGATTTTATATCATATTATCCTCTTTTCTAATAATATCACCATGGTGGAAT
>MDKH01062331.1:0-36271 GCA_005239495.1 Nicotiana undulata | reverse complement strand
GCCGGAAAACTTTCAAAGTACTCGGAATCGAAAAATAAAGGCACGGATATGGTCGGAATGACTGTGGGGATATGCTGCCCTGCAGAAGCGCAGCGAAAAAATGGCCGGAAGATGCCGCAAACGCCGGAAAGCACTGTAGCTCGCCGGAAAAATTCAAAGTCGTCGGAATCTGTCGGAAATAGCCCCAAGTGGCTCGGAATGGACAGCCGAGCAGACTGTCCTCAAGGTGCGAGGCCAAAAAATGGGCGGAAGGGGGCTCACGCGCCGGCGCGTGGGGCTCACGCGCGCCGGAGGGAAACCTGTTGGGGGCGCGTGGGGGCGCGTGGGGCTAGGTTTTCCGGAGATTTATTTAGGGGTAGGTCGCCGGAGGCCGATCTACCTAGTGGTGGTGTTGAATTTTGCACAACACTGATAAAAAGGGCCTTTGACTGCGGCAGACCTGTGTTCGCCGGAAAAAATTCTGGTTGATTGATTTTCTTCTTCCCGGAGTCGCTGGAATTGATGCACAGCGATAAAACTCTCACAATAGCTCTGATACCATGTGAGAAAACACAGGAGAAAAATAATATTCTTGTTATTTTCAATGATACAATGAGCCCTATATATACAGATATTACATGTCCTACTCCTAGTACACATAGGATTAGGGTTAGTGTTATTTACTCATATTTGACTACTTAACTAACAGAATCAAAGTTGAACATACCCTGAACAAAGCCCTCTCTCCCACAAGCGAATAGTGGATCGCACCAACTAAATTGTAGCCACTTTCTGCCCTATCAACTGCAACATACATATGTTGGTTGACATCTTTGATAGAAACAATTGTTCCTGCAAGTAAGATACTAATAATGTTAATATGTTCATAATAAAAGATGGGTTCTGCAGCCTGGGCTGAAAGAACATTACCATCAGGAACCATTTCCTCCGGACATCCAGAAGATTCTTCGATGTTCTTCTGATGTGTTTGCTCTATGCTTTTGGTTGCTTCTATGCTAAATATGGCTGATAAAGATTCCCCAGCAAAAATTATAATCTGATTTAACAAAAGAAAGTTAGAGCAATTGTTTGTATACAACTTGTATGTTGGGGTTTCCCCATTACATAAACGAAACTATTACTTTTTTTGGTAATTAAGAAATTTTATTACCAACTGGAAGTATTTACAGCTCAGAAATTATTACTTTATCATAACAGTTGGAGCAAGACGAGCATTACTAGTGAAATCCCAGAGGGACAATGGTGCAAGGTTCCAAACTCGGTGGATTATGGACCCGCCCCTCCATTATCAACAAAATTATTTAAATGATGATTCTGGGGTTTAAATGAATTTTGATTAGGAGTATGTATAGAGAGCGGTAGCGGCATGCTTGCAACCACAAGGATAGCTATGAAGTTTAAATCAAAAGAACCGCCTTTTACACATGTCTACAGAAGCTCCACTACCCACAAGCTAATTATCCTTGCCGATATAATTATATTCCACCATGATAAGCTGAGACGTTATGCAGTACACAATGTTCACTATTGCTATATAATTTAGTCTAGGAAAATAATTACAGAAGATACTATTTACAGAAAGTGGAAAAAGACAAATAACTAAGGAAGGCATTTCTCCTCACCTGTATTTCACACAGAGAGAGAGTCATGTCGAAACCAGATATAGAACCACTGCCAACCCAAAAGTCATTTGACTGCAAAGGAATACTTCCGCTGCTTTTGAGAGGCTGCTCGGCCACCAGAATAATATTTAAGTCTTTTAAAATATAATTTTGAGGAGTAGCAAGTGAAATTTGAGAATTTGAACCACCCCTGCAAGGTTTACTTGAGCCATCTGCATGATATTGATTTCCTAGTTCTGGGGGGCTAGAGCTACTTGCTTCATTCATGATAGAATTAGCTTCACCCAAATGATTGGGAGCAATTAACGTGTCATCATGTACAATGATGGAAGATTGATCATCAGATATGGAAGAAGAAGGGAAAGGAGTTCTTGTGTCTAGGCTTTGTTGTTTAGTAGATATATGGAGTAACTGAGAAAGAATTGACAAGTTCGTTATGCCAAATGAGAATTTCCTCGGTAGTTCAAGCTTAAGGTTGCCGTTACCTTCAAGCTGAAGCTTCTGAAATTCACCTACAAAGGCAGTAAATTTATTATTGAATTTGTGTTCTTTTACGTTGTTCAAAACAAACTGTTTATTTCAACATACCAAAATATTAGCCAGAATCAGCACTTAACCGCTGAAGCTAGATGCAAAAACATGCTAAGCATTTTTGCCTTGCTTAGGCAGCACTTCAAACCAGGTACGAAGATGCTAAGGCATGTGTGTCATCATTCATAGGCTCCATTTTGACGAGTACAGTGTTAAACAACAATTATTTCACCTAATCATATTTTTTTTCCAATTTCTTTGTCCATATAATTGTTTCTTGTCTTTAAATTTATGACTCTTCAATTACATTTTTTTTAAACTTTTGTGCCTTTTCTCTTGAACGCTGTCAGTTGCATTAAAAGGTCTTAAATGACCAGATCGAGCAAGCTTGATTGACCTAAGATGAAACCTATAATGCCAAAAGCTCCATGGATAGAAACAAAAGTCAAGAACACTAGCTAATCGGTGGGGGTAAGACCCGTGAGCACTAGCGTTAAAGTCCCAACAGGCCTCAGCATTTTTTTGCTTTCACCTTTGATACCACTGTATGTTATTCAAGATTTTGAAAAATCCAAATATGGCAAATAAACTCAAATGGAAACTTGCTGCTCTTAGAGCAATATAATCTTATATAGCTTCTGAATACTTCTAATAATTTGATATGTATCAAAGCCTCCTCAACCTTGGGTGCACTAAAATGGCAAGGGGGCAGTAACTCTAAAAATAAGATGAGACCAAAAACTATATGTTTATATCTGCATGAGAGAAGTGAAGCAAAAGAATCATTTCTTTCAGTTGCTTTTCCCCTCTGTTTTCCTTCTCAAGACAAAAGTGAAGCAAAAGAGAAAAAGATGATACCAGATTTATCTCCATCCACCAATGCCAGAGAAACCTGTGAAATATTCATGGCAAATGCTTCCACCTGGTTCCAATTAACTAGTTTATGTTGCTCCAACTGTTGGTTGGAAGAACTCCTCAGTAGACTAGTATCCTCATCATTCTGAATAACTAGATGTTCTGTCGCAGCTGGCCAAAGGCCTTCCAACTGATTACAGTAGAATGCATAGCATTCAACCATTGTCACCAAAGAAGATATCTCAACAATGATAGAACCCCCCTGTTGAATTGGAGTCCGTTTAAACCTTAGAAATCATAAAATCTTCCCAAACTATGAATAAACAACTTATATCCAAATTAGGATTTAGCAAAAATGGATGCAGAAGTTAATGCATTGGCAGACATTAATCTGAAGCTGCAAGAACAGAATAGAGACCTGTGACTGACAGGAGATTGTCTGAAATTGTCCACCAACAGAAACAGATGCTTCAAGCGTCTTTGGTTCGTTGCCTCGAAGCAATAAGTTCTTTACTGCACATCTGGCTAGGTACACTTCACCTAAAGAAATTCTTATAGTTAACCAATCAAAAGAAGGATTTACATCATTTATCAACGAAGGTGAATGATTCGCGGACATTGAAGCATCATGTCTGGAGGAGTCAGAACCATCCACTACATTTCTTTGACTGGCCTGCATAATATTGGCCCCTAAGGTTGTCAAACTTAAACTAATTTTACAATGAGACAATGAAGCTTGATATAAGGAATTGCGAGACCAAATCAACTGTGGTTTAACTTGATCATAAGTATCTACAATCTCATTGGGATATCGGAATATATCAGATTCGAACTCAGAAAAACCAATGAGAACTTCAGCTTTTTCCTCTTCAAAAGAGAACCTGATATATGAATGTGCAAGAGATACATTAACTCCATAACCACGGACTGGTTGCACTGTCGACTTCCTGTCAGCTATAGTATTAGCATCTGCCACATTATCATGTGAAATATATCCTTCCCTGGAGTCGTAAAGGATCATATTCACTGATCTAAGTTCACATGTCGTACTGACATTGAATGTAGTATCAGTGAGAACTGAAACTAGTGTGACTCTATTTTTGAGTGCTCTTTCACTTTCAGAGTCAGCAGACTCTCGCCTTAATAAGTCTTCATAACTTTGGCCAAGACCTAAACTGGTCGTGTTGAAAACCTGAACAACTGTACACAGCAAACTAGAAATTACCTGCCATAATAGAAATTCCAAAGTCAAAAACGTCTGTATAAACTCCATGCACCTTTTTATTACAGAAGGATAGCTTATGCAATGCTAATGAGCACTGAAAGTCACTTGTTGCAATGATCTGCATGATGGGTCAAGTCAACTTGTCAATGGAAGTATCATAAATTCTCATAGTAGTACTGTGAACAATGGTTACGTTGTTACATAAACAGAGAGTGAAAGACCTGTTTGAGGAATTTATGAGGCAATCCAGGTCAGGGCACAAATGAGATAGCAGCTTAAAGAAGGAAATATCCCCCTTCATATTTGGAGTACTATGGTTGGAAAGAGCAAGGCAGTATTAACTATTAAGGAGTAAAGAACACTTGGGTATCTTAGAATGTGAAAGTGTCCATTGTTTGAAATGAAACTGGAGTAACTATAGTAGTTAGATCACACGAGGTGTGGGTAAGGAGAATATACGGCTCTCCGAATGCATGAGAAGCTACTCCGAGGAACAGGACATGATATGGATATATGCCCAAAAGGATTTGAAGCCATGATAAGACTGGCCTATGTTATAAATTGACCAAACAAGATAGCAGTTTAGGCAACACAAGGTCCTAAAACAGACCAACCACGGAACTACTAGTTCCAAATCTCCAAGTCACAAACAGATCAGGGAGGTTAGTGGTCCCAAAGACACACTCTCTAGATCCTACAGCAGTGGAGCTTTAAACAAGGTCTGAAGCACCAATATGGTTATGCTGGAGGCAAAACTGATTCTGGTTAAGGAGGCTGTTTGTCAAGCCTCTGTTGTTAGCACTTAGCAGGCCAAAGATGAGTCTTGAGTGCTCTTGTTCATAAACTATAATGAACTTGTTATGGCAGCAAAAGTCGGGAAACAGGACAGCTAGAAGGACCTAAAATGAACCTTGAGTTGTCACTTCTTCACAACTGGAAGAATGGGATTGCAATGACAGCAAAATTTGAGAAAAAAGACTAGCTCAGAGAGGCACCATTCTTTTAGGATGCATCCCTTGTCGATGTGTTGGTCTTTGCAACAACTAGCTAGACCGTAGACGTCAATCTCAGGCTGAAGTGCCAGTGTTTCTATGCTCTGGCTTCCTGTATTTCTTGATAAATGAACCACAAAATGACTCATAGAAGGATGGAACAACATCTTCAGTGCCAGGGGGATAGTATCCAATACCATAGTGGAGAAAACAGCAAAGGAACATAGTCTTCCTATTTCAATTAATCTAACAGTTGGGACGACAAGGAAGACTTGAATTTCAATTTGAGGAGGAGTTTATAACAAATTTATCACCATAATGAATACTACGTACAGTAGAAGGTTGGTAACATAAAGACCACATGGCCACCCCTGGAAGCTACCTCACAAAAGTGGAGACGGTACAGAAGGACTACACTTAGAATTCCAAGTTCGGATTGTATGTTGAAGGTCAGTTAAAAGATATAAATACCACAAACACAATCTTAAAGACTGCCAGAGTAGCAAGAGAGTGAAAATAAGGATTAAAGAAGTACACCGTAGAATAAGGTGAACGCCTCAACTAACACAGAAGATTAAAAAAGTTTCAGTCATATGCTAAAAGAGAAAACCACCCGGCAAAGCAACTACAAGGCACCAAGAGAAGAGAATCACCTTTAGCAGAACTGCACATTCATCCATAAATACCAGAGTCGTCAATCCAGTACTCGTGCAATGTAATGCTACAGAGAAAGCAATATCTATTGAGCCCAAAGAATGCATATCCTTCCTGCAAAAACATTGTTGAAGTACATTAACTTTAGCTTCAGTCCACATAATTTCAGACATATCCAGGAAATTCCTCTGACAAAAAAAACTTAAGGAAATTTCTATTGTGACAGACTGACAGTCTTCAGTGTTATAAAGAAGCAAACAAAGGTAAGACTAGTAACAGATTGGGACTTCAACATGAAAGTACAGTTTTTACAAGTTTGAAAACAAAAGTGGACTCCATGTAGTAAGAACACAACAGTATAATAGACGACAAAAATAACTCAAAATTTTCCTTGTTGCATGTTTTCTGATGGATGTTTTGCTGTTTACAGACTGATAGGGAACAACTGCAACAACCCCACTCATTTTTTCGGCACACATCTAAGGGTCATACCTCAGAGTTTCTTAAGACAACGATGGATATCTCAATCAGGATGAGCAAAGGCTTGAAAAATTACTCATGTACTAAATTACCATGTGATTTTTTGTTCTAACCGAGGATACTTAATTGCTTGCAGACTCAAGTATAACATGCACATGCTTGAAGACGGAGAAAAGAAAAGCACGAGAGCAGAACAAATACCTCAAAGATAACAGTTGGATAGTTAAAGGATTTAACACGACAATTTGGCCACCCTGATTATCCCATAACTTGTCGAGGGAAACTTTCAGACCTTTAAGTTTCATGTAGGCACAAAGTGAAGTGCAACCTCGACTGCTATTAACTTCACCATTTGATTTAGCAATACCCATCTGCTGAAGGTCCTTCAACGGTTTTGCATCAAAAAATGCAGTATCTCCACTAGAGTAATTCAAATCAAACTCCAAACTTGGTGACACGCCCAGTTCAATGTCATCAGCATCAAAAGAAAGGTGTACATCATTCCCAAGCTTAAGATACAGATCCGCATCCGCACCATGAAAATCCTCCTTTCTCAATGTCAGCTTGATTCGTGGACCAGCAATGTGTACCTCTATTTGCATATGTTTCTCAGGAAGAAGTCTAGGCAACATAACCTTAATTCCAGAAGAAAATGGTTTGTAATTGCTATTCCAATCAGCAACTGGCGGATCCTCAACTAATCCAGAAACTCCCTGTACGACAGTGCTCCCCATGCGGCTAGTAGTCCAAGGTATCGCACTTATCTGTCTGCAAATAACTGTAATTGACACTATTACTAAATAATCCAGAACCAAATTCAATGTCCCCATTACCATGCAACAAGTAGTGTATCCAGCAGTAAGGTTCTTGAGGCTTTGATCAGTCAGAAAGCTCTTAATCTCACAAAGAATAAAAGGATCCTCCATGTTCTGGATCTCAATTTCTCCAAACCTTGATGAATATTTTCTCCAATTCAGGCATGCTTGTTCTATAAGAGATTTTGGGGTATGTACAAAATCTCCATCAGTACCACGAGGAGGATTAGCCCCACCACTTTCAGTGGAGTGGAGAATTTGGTTAGGCTCCCCCCATAAAGTAGGTAGCAGATTGTGAACATTTTTTCTCCGACGTCCTTTGAAGTTATTATTGAACTTATTGGTCTTATCTTCCGTAAGATAAGAAGAGACAACCTTCAAGGATCCACATGCAAAGGAAAAATACTGTTCAGAGATATCTTCAGAGTGTCTTAAGCAGAAGAAATCAATGGAGAGACAGAATCTGACTAAACCAGGGTATGAAAGCCCAACATCTGATAGTAGCTTCCTACTAAAGGATGGATAAACTTCAACATCTGGTGAAATTAAAATGGAAAATTCCCTGATATATAGGCAAATGTGACTTCCTAGGATGGAATCTTCATTTATGGCGCCAAGTTTTTGACAGATATCTCGGTTCCTGACCAGCAGTTTCTTCAAGAGGAAAAAGAATTTAACAGAATGGAGCACACTGCTAATGACAATCCATATAAGGGAAAGTGACTGACAAATTTTCCAAATAATCCTGCTCGTCCTAGATTCCTGACCACCATCCTTTGACTGTTGACCAGATGATGCTGCTCTACCACGGATTATTCTTCGTGCCTGCACAATGGCCTCAACAGGTAGTTCTTTCTCAATTTGAGAAATAACCTCCCACTGTTGCTTAAAAGTTCTTGAATATGCTTTGCTCTGAGCAATAGCACTAGTGGATTTCTTTATCACATCATCAACCGGATATCCAACCAGTAAAAGCATTTTCTCATAAGCATGTACATAGCGCAACCATAAGCACACGGTGCTAGCAATTTTATAGAATGCAAACTTTGGAGTTGAAGTCAAAGAACAAATTTTTGTTGCTGCTATTTCCCATAGTTGCTTACCAGTTCTGGCACGCTTGGATTCTTTCGACCACAATGAAAAAAGTACAAATAGGATGGTAATATCTTCTGGAGATAAAGAAAAATTTAATGAAGCAGCATAAAAATTCAATTCTCTGAACTGAAGATATTTCACTTTTGCAGAAGCTAGCAAATCAATTGAAGGCAAAATGCAGCTAAAGTAACATCTTCTCCTCAAGTTGATCTCAACATGTTGAACATTGAGATCAAAGGAGTTCTCACCAGAAGGTAGAAAAATTGAACTAACCAGTCCAGTTAGGAGACACCCCTTAATGAGTTTACATTGTACACCAAGTTCCTTCATCTCAAACGATAGTGACCATATATCATTTGAAAAAGCTGACTGCACAATAACATGAGCATCATGCACTTGCAACCGACAATGTTGTAGTATCCAATCAAATAAATAAGTGGTCCAACTTCCTGGAGTAATTTCTGAAATAGTCTTCATCGCATTGTGCAAAGCACTACCCTTGAATATATCAACGTCAAAAAAACTAAATTCAGAGGTCAAAGATCAGACGCATGAAAAAGAAATTGTAAGGTACTTTTATCCACAAAACAACAGCATCAAGAAGGTAATGGGAGTATAAAAATACCAGTATACTTATCTCCTCTATGTTTGTACATAAGGAGACTGTGAAGTCCAGAAAAATTTAGATTTTTACAACAATCATGTTACTCTGAAATTTTAAATGTTGGAAACACTTATACTTAACAAAAGATATATGTTCTATTTTCCCCTCAAAAAGTATACGGTATATCTCTGAACACACTTTGCAGAATATACATGAAATTTTACTTTTTTAGATCAAGACATGAAGGAATTGTCTTCCAAGTTTTTGTCTTCACTCCTACTTCAACCTCTGTCCCTTCCACTGGTCATTCCTTGTTTCAAGTAGCCAGGCATTATCTACTGTTATCCCATAAAATCAGTTTTCCCAACCAGATAATCAAACAAGTAGCCAAGTAAGTACCTCAGAATCAAGCTCGGCTAGAATCTTTTTCCGTTCCTCAATGGACGAATCTCTGGGCTTCAGCTTCCACCTAACACCATCCTCCTCCTCTTCTCTTGAAGTAGGAAACAAAAAACTAAGTAACAAGTATACAAGTAGCATGAACCCATAAAAGGCAGTAAATGCTGAATTCCACTGCACTAATGCGAGCAAACTTAGTATTAACATGTACATTTTAAAAAATTTAAACTATATATAACATGTGTGCGTGTGTATTAGCTAAGAGGTGAGCAGAGTGAACTTACCCAACTGATAAAACGATGTTAAGGCCATGGATTTGGAAATCGAATGCAGGTGCTGACCAGTTGGATACATGAACGCTCAACTGTTGGACAGTGACTTCTTTGAAACACAAGCGGGTAGGATCATCCAGCAACTCGTTGAGTGCAGACGTGTTAAAGCTAAGGTTCTCTAACTTGGCGTGAGAATGAAGAAACCCTAGCTGAACATCCAATTCAACTTCGTCTCTTAACCATGGCTGTAACAGAGACACAAGTCTCCGTTGGATCAAATCGTTGAAAAACATTATCCGTTTCCTCTTTTTATCCGATTGATTTACACAAGTTAACGCAGTTCACGTTAAGGCAGTTCACCATTGATAAACTGGAAATCGTGTTCCAATTTGAACTTCTTTCACCCTATAATGCAACAATGAAATCAGTAGGCATCGAGAATAATTCTTGCTTGTTTTTTGGCGGTTGAGAACAGAAAAATAAGAGGCTGAACTTTGGACGTTTACGTAAGCCTGGACCTGGGCGACCCGATAATTACACTTGGAGTGAAGCTTAACTCAAGCGATACGGTGTCATATTGTCTGTCTAGTGCCACAAGAAATTGTGTCAATTGTTCGGTTCGGCCAATTATTTTATAAAATTTATATCATACTATTTTTTAGTTATTTTATTATGTATAACTAAAATTAGACTTTTTAAAATCGTCTCAATCATGTCGGTTTCTCTTCGGTATCAGTACGGTTCAATTATTTTTGATATTTTTTAAATATCATAAAAAATTCACCAGTAGAAATAGAATACAATAAATATTATGTTCTTTTATAGGACTTGGCAAAACTCTCTAGATATTTTTATTGTTTTAAGTGATGAATTAAGAAAAATAAAAGATGGCTAGAGTAGGATCCATCAACTATTCTACAACGTAAAAGAAACCAAGCAAATTCAAAAAATATATAAATCACACGAGTGGAAAGATATTAACCAAGTTGGGACTCAAAAATAAAGTCCATAGTAGATTAAATATTCAAAAAGATTAATCTAAATTATATGAAAGGAAACATATTCGATGCATTGTAGTTTACTACTCATAATTGCTAGAATACTTTGTGTCTTGCTAATATTAATACTTGAAATAACTTGGTTTAAGTAGAAGTAGCATAATATGTTTTAGGAATTAGTATTTTGAGTTTAATTACTTGTTGGCTTGTAATTCATAATTCCAAGGCCCAAAAAATTTATGCATTATTATTTTTAAACTAATTATATAAATATATTTTTCATATGTAAAATTTATTCGGTACGGTTCGGTATTTTTGCAGTTTATTTTCATAAAATAAAAAACTTACCCTAATTATCGGTGCGGTTATAGATTTATATAAAAACCTTCAGTTTTTTTATTTAAAAAAACTAAAAACCGGTTTGGTCGATTTAGTCAGTTTTTGAATATCCATTGACACCCCTAGCGAGGAGCCACATGTATTCCTACAAAATTATAGTGCCCGCTTGGACAGAAAATTTGATGGAGATTTTTTTTAAAAAAATTATTTTTTCTGAAACGAATGTCTGTTCATATAATTTTTAATTTTTATTTGAAGATGCATACTGAAATTTATGTCCAAATACAACTCTAAATTTCAAATATCATTTTCACTTAAAAAACAAATTTACCATTTTTCGAATTTTACAATTCTTACGTCCAAACGCCTACGTAGTGTGTACCTAGATAAAATTTTATCTATTTTCATATATAATATATGTTATATCTTTATTTATTTATGCTCTTGATTTTCTTTCGAAATTTACTTCTTTATATCTTGAGAGTTCCTAATGGTTCTAGCTAGAAAACAATCAGTCGAATGCAAATCATTAGCTCATTTTATATTCCTTACGTGGGATGAGGAACAAAAGTATTACGTATATTTGATCTTGCTTGCTATAGATTTATATTCTAGTGATACTGAGAATCCCCTCACACGTGTGAATCACATTTTCATTCTCCCTTTCTTCTCTCCCTCATTGTAATATAATGGAAACTATAGGGGAAAAAAGTGCTACGGGAAACAAATACTTTTAACCTTATGTTTATATTCTATTTGTTTCCTCTAGTACTATTCATCTTAGCTATTTTGTAAGGGTGTTTAATTATGAAAAACTAAAGATCAAGTTAAACCAAAGAAATTTATCTAAATTGCTTAAAATGTATTGATGTACATTTTGATTTGGTATAGTTTCGTATTACATTTCTAAAGAAACTAATAATATTTGACGTGGTTTACTATATGCAAAAACTAAACAGATTGAACCAAAACTCAAGGACAGCCCGACAAATTTTGTGGCCTAATACCAAAGTTTACAAGGGCCTTAACTTTTTAATTTTTTTTTAATATTTAAAGTCTATTTTTTAAACTTTTTTTTAGATGCAAAGTTATTAATAATGTTCTTATAATCAATTTCTACTAATAAGTCTTTCTCAATTGACAGTATTGTTAATCCATCTCTCACGAGACATTATTGATCTTAAGTAAAATTTTATCAATTTTATCAATTTTAATTTTGAAAAAAAAAATTCCGCTAAAGCATGGGTAACAGAAGTTATTAACATTATTCTTTAAGCAACATAGATATTTGTAAAAGAATCAAATCCTCTTATTTGATTGAGTATATAAAATAAAATATTATCTTCTGATTGTACTATTTTCCTTAACACTTTTAATTCGTAAAATAAATAAACAATATCGGATTGATTATTATACCTTAAGGAACAATCAAGATTAAGGCAATTTTTTTTTTCAATATCTCATTAGATTGTTTCTTCCTATATATCACACGTTTGTTATGAAATTCGGGTTCGTTATTCATTTCTTGGCAGAAATCATAGCAATTGTAAGTCCTTCTTCTCTATATTTATTAAAGTAAGAAATCAAATGTTTTCACTTCACCTGCCCTTTTTTAAACTTATATATAATCCAGTAGGTGTAACAAAAAATAGGGCCCCACTAATGATAGGTTATAATTACGTATTTAAGTCGTTTATTACATTCTAAATTACTGCACTTTAATTGAGTTTGAGCTTTAATCGCTAGTGTGTTTGCATTAACTGTGTGGTTTATGCCTTGTAGGAGTGATTTCGAGCTATATAGATGTTATGGAATGAATTTAAGTGATTTGGAGTTTTGAAATTTGAGTAAAAGCTCAAGGAATTAAGTCGGGATCGTGCTCGGGGGTCAAATTTGATAATTAAGAACAGACGAAGACTCGAGCAGGCATATTGTGCACCGTCTAATAAAATGGACATAACCTTTTGCTTAGAACTCCATTTGGGCTATATAATATATGGTTGGAAAGCTAACTCAAAGGGCTACAACTTCAATGTTTTACGTTTTTTCAAATTCCAAATGGAACAGGGTAAAAAACGCAGTCGAAACTGCGACCGCGGACCTAGACGTGCAAATGGGGCAGAAAGTTTTTGATATGCACGGCCGGAGCGTGGTCTTAGTGCGGCCACCTACTCCAGGCCTGGAAACTTGTCCTTTTTCACATATGAGAAGGTATAATTGTGTGTGCCCGACCTTACTTGGTATATATACATGGGAGAACGATATTTTAGAGAGGCTGGACATATTTGGGACAGAGATTCGACCTAAGGAGGTAGAGACACAATAGGAGCAAGGCGGGGGATTCTTCTACGAGTTTTTCCTTCCTCTTCCTATTTTTCATTGTTGGTTATGACTTTTAGTATTGTAATTTTACATACTTTTATGAATAGCTAATTTGTTATCAAGGATTTTGATGGAACCTTTTGTAGGATAAATTCTTATTATGTTTTTATATAATTGAGCCGTTGAATTTCTCTATTTGTTCAACTACGTTCTTGTTGTAGTTAATTGAAAGGATCCTCAATTAGCTGTGTCTATTTAGTATGTATTACTCGGGAAAGAGTGCATATTTAGGTAGTTATTGAACAACATCACTCCCGGCGTATGTGAGGAATCAATAACCAAGGTTTAAAGGTGGGATTAGGGATAACGAAAACTTGGGTGCGATCTAAATGAGCTGTAATTAAAGTCAGCTAGCGTAACTCGGGAGAGTATGTCTAATAAATTATCGTAATTACTCGGGAGAGATTTACGGTAGTAAGAATGCTCATGGTCGATAGAGAAGATTAGGCAAATTTATATGAAACATAGCAGGAAGGGATTTCATTAATAGGGAAAATCATAACTCTAGACCTCCTTAGTTCTGTCTCAAATTTCATCCTTGTTAGTTGATAATTTTACTGCTTAATAATAGTTGTTACTTAATTAGTTAGAAATAAATATTATAATCTCTATAATAAGGAAATTGTTTGGACTTGTGTTTCTTAGCATTATTGAATAATTATAGCGAAACCTTAGTTCTATGTGGGATTCGACTCCGGACTTGTAAACTGGATTATATTTGCAACGACCGCTTAGTCCTTTTTATAAGTCATAGTTGGGCGTGATCACCCACAAATTTGGAGCCTAAAACAATTGCTTCGGCCAAAACTGAGTCAAATCAAGGGAAA
Source organism: Nicotiana undulata (assembly GCA_005239495.1). Lineage (NCBI taxonomy): Eukaryota > Viridiplantae > Streptophyta > Magnoliopsida > Solanales > Solanaceae > Nicotiana > Nicotiana undulata. The sequence goes on along the minus strand of MDKH01062331.1, from coordinate 22,181 downwards.
CTTACCGAAATGTCCCAAATAAGTCTCAACTTACCAACCTCTAGCCATTAGTCAAAGACTTACCAAAACTAGTCAAGTACGTATAAAAATTGAAAAACCAAATAAATAAGGTTCTTTTTCTCAAAGAATCACATGCAAAAATCACCTTTCATATTTTGAAGCGTGATTAGCAACATTGGATGAAAGACGGAAATGAAATTTCATGGATGAGGTAGCAAATAAGGTGATGAAACACAAAAAAAAAATATAATATTCCAAAAATCTGAGCAAAAAAGTAACTTTTTCAATGGGTATAGTAAATCCATTGAAAACATATAGATAAGTCAATATACAAAATTTGATGAAGATTAGAGGTGATTTGGACGGGTTTTGTATCAAAATTCGTAATTAAATCAAATTCAAAAAATTCTTTTGCGACACATGTATCAAACATGTATCACACGTGTATCTCACACACAGGTATAGATGGATGTACATGTGATACACAATTGATACAAAGAAGATATATACTTGATACACAAATGATACACAGTGTGATACACATCAATTTTTTTCATGTTCAGTTTTTACTTCGAATTCAATTCAAACCACCTTAAAACTTTACCAAATCATCCCAAAACTGAGATTCAAGCTCCTTAAGATGTACCAAACTATTCTAATAACACCCACTCAAAATAAAGCAAAACTTTGATATTTTTTTTGCTACAAATAGTTAATTTGGCTAATATTAGTAATATTTTATCTATTGACCAATTTTTGTAATGAGCTACTTATAAATGAACATAGCTAGTAATTTTCCTCAAATCAACTAATCTTACACATATTTTATATACCTTGTGTGTGTATATATTCTTAGATAATATGTAATTTTATATACATATTTCATACTAGTATTTTATTGATAGGAGAATAGCAATTCCTAATAAATTTATCTACATCAATGAAATTTTGCACTAGTACTCAAGAAAGTTCTTCGTTGGTGCGCGTAAACACCACGTATGAACTACCATGCATATAACTGGTTAGGATATTTCAGCATATTGTTTGACAAGTTGTGCCTCAAAAATCCATGTCTTTTACCCAAGATCTTCGTGGCCGCACCTTCTCTCTCCTATTGATTCATGTTTCACAAACATATGTATGCCCATTCCTCTAAAACATCCTACGTCTACATTTCTCTATTCCTACCTCTCAATCCTATAGTTTTGAATCCAACTTCCCTGAATCTTTATTCCCTGGTTTCTTCTATTCTAGTTTGATTTGTAATTTTTAGTTCATTGATCGGTACTTTCATGTGAAAATATAGCACAATGAGAAATTCACGAAAAAACAAAATGGTGACAGAAGAAAACAGCCACCACAAACAAGCATTCGGGAGCGTAATGCAATCTGATCCAAATGAAGATGAATATTCTTTTCGAATAAGCAACATATCAGAAACTAGCCATGCAAATTACGATCGCCCTCCTCGATTAAGCTCCGATTACAGCTCTCCTCACAACACATCTCCTACATGGGATCCATCATCGTCTCCATATTTAGATCCCTCTTGGGACCAAACAACATCTCCATTATCAAAATCTCCATGGACATCACACGTCGAGCCTAGTACTAATTATTCCTATACAGGTCTGATGGGTTCCCTTGTTCGTGAAGAAGGCCATATATATTCTTTGGCCGCTTCTGGGGATTTGTTATACACAGGATCTGATAGTAAGAATATTAGGGTGTGGAAAAATCACAAAGAATTTTCGGGATTCAAATCAAATAGTGGATTGGTAAAGGCAATTATTATTGCTGGAGAAAGAATTTTTACAGGTCATCAAGATGGGAAGATACGTGTTTGGAAGGTTTCTGGAAAGGATCCAAGCGTATACAAACGAATAGGAACTTTACCAACTTTAACGGCTTATATAAAAAGTTCAATGAAACCGAGCAATTATATAGAAACGAGGCGAAATCGAAATGCCGTGTGGATAAAGCATTTTGATGCGATTTCTTGCCTTTGCATGAGCGAGGACCAAAAGCTTTTATATTCAGCATCTTGGGATAAAACCATAAAAGTTTGGCGAGCATCAGATTCGAAATGTTTGGAATCGATAAATGCCCACGACGATGCCGTAAATTCAATAGTTGTTGGCTTTAATGGACAGCTCTTTTCAGGATCTGCTGACGGGACAGTAAAAATATGGAGAAAAGAATCACAAGGGAAAGGAACAAAACACTTCTTTTCACAAACATTATTGAAGCAAGAATGCGCTGTAACAAGCTTAGCTGTGGACCCAACATCGAATTTCCTCTATTGTGGTTCCTCTGATGGGCTAGTCAATTTTTGGCAACGTGACAAGCTTTTAACCCATGGAGGAGTTTTAAGGGGTCATAAACTTGCAACACTGTGTTTAGCAACTGCAGGGAATTTAATTTTCAGTGGATCAGCTGATAATAATATTTGTGTGTGGAGAAGGGATGGGAATGAACATATATGTTTATCAGTTTTGGGTGGCCACTCTGGTCCCGTAAAATGTTTGGCCGTCGAAGAGGATAAAGAACAAACACGTGGTGATCGACAGTTTATTGTGTACAGCGGCAGCCTTGATAAGTCGGTGAAGATATGGAGAGTGTCACCGCAAGCACAACAGCAATTACAAAATCAGGCCGAAGTTGTGGGGATGAGTCCGCCGGAGACTTTTCCTTCTGCTTGCAGCCTTGGATCACAAAGTAGCTGCAGAGTTAGCCAAAAGAGAAAATAGTAACAGTGGGAACATGTACAACGGAGAAGATTACATTTTTCTTAAGCATGCCATGCACGCAGCTAGCTTTGGAGATTGACCAAGTAAAAATCCTCTATCTTTTGCTAGCTTTGCTGAGAAAATGTAAACGAAGGCTTTATTTGTTTCACCTTTTAGAGTTGGAACACAAATTAATGTCAATATGGCGATGGATGTAATTGAATTGTTGTTGTTTTTCATACGTGCATTAACATCAACGTCACATGGGATGAATTTTCCACATTGCTTATGTAATAATACAGTCATCTTCATTTCTCTTCTCATATGTAAATTGGCCCTTCGATGTGAAATTTCAAATTAAATTACTGATGAGAGCTTTTCAATTAAGATGGATATTGTTTCGCAATGGCATTAAGCTAATTTTGTCCTCATGAACGTGTAGATAAATTGCAAAACGTATTCAAACAAAGAGTTTAGGAGTACACTATTGTTGGGATATACTATTGAACATGAGGTTTAGACATAATATTGTGTTTTATTTTTTATGGAATAATTGTTTATTTAACTATTCAATTCAATAAAATACTATTATTTTAAATAGATCATTTGTCACATGTGTGTCCTTTAGTTATGTAGTAGACAATTTAGTGTATGGAGTCTTAGCTCATGCATAAAGATTAAATTGTCGGTTATCATAATTAATAAACTATGTTCCCAATCGAAGATATTATTGGGAAAAATATCTTGATGATTGTAGCACAAGATTATAGTAGTATAATTTGTCTTGATTATGGGAGTGGTTTTACTCCGAGTTCTTGTGCTAGTATACTTAGTGTATGTTGAACAAACCAAGTAGAGAAAAGATGTTTGTACTGAATATATATATATATATATTCTCTAATTCATTAAATGAGCATATACTCCTAATCTTGATATAATTATTATGTGTTAAGAAACGTAGCTCAAAGTAACAACATAGAAACAAGAAAATAGACAAGAATGTAGAGAGCAAGAGATGAGAGCTTCTTATTTCTTTCAAGTGTTTCAAGTGTGTACAACGTGATGCCCAAATCTCTACTTGTAGGATGATATTTAGGTAATACAAAGGGATGTCATGAACATGGTATTAACTATTGAGATCATGGGGGAAGATCATGGAGGGCGTTAAGGAAGTGTGAGAGTTACAACAATAATTGTAAGAAGTAGTGGGGGGTTAATGGAGAAGAGCAGTGGGAGTAACTTCTTTAGGAGTTATAGACGTCCACTGCATAATATTTCATAACACTCCCCCTTGGATGTCTTATAGAAAATGCGCCTCGTTAAAATCTTACTAAGAAAAAATCCTGTGGGAAAAAATCTTAGAGAAGGAAAAAAAGTACACATATCTTATAATACGCATTACTTGATGCCTCATTAAAACCCTTGCCAGGAAAACCTAGTGGGATAAAACATTAGCTAAGGAAAAACGAGTATTTGCCTCCCCCTGATGAAAACATCACTTTTGTTTCTCGGAGACAACGAATTCCAAGCTTGTATAACAACTTCTCTTATATTGAGATCGACAATGCCTTGTGAAAAGTTTGTCAAATTATCATTTGAACAAATTTGTTGGACAATGATCATGTCTGAAATAGAACTTTGGTGAAATATGCTTTATTTTGTCAATAGTTTTTCTTTCAATTGAGTTATGCATGCAGTATCGTCTTCAATGTAATTGGAACCTTGTTCAATATCATAATATGGTAGTACCCTCACAGACAACGAACTATGCCCTGCATTTGTATAACCAACAAAACCTTGACAATATTTGTTAGAATAAACAAATCTATATCAAGGATTCTTTTTGCAATATAACACTAATCGTATTTCAATATCTCTACATAGGAAAAAACTTATACTTGCTAGTATATTGTTATATTCATAGTTCTAGCAAGATGCATTAGTGCACCAATTGCACTAGACACAAAAACAAATCATGTATGTTATGATTGTTCTAATCCACATAAGGATTTGTCGAGGTTTTATTTAATAAATTTCTTGACAGCCTTAATAGGCTTCAGAACAATTTATATCCTTCAAGAATTTTTATTATACGCATATCAAATGTATTGTCATGCCAAAACCTGAAATGACTACATCTACCACAGGAAAACATGTCTCATTATAATCAATGCCATGATATTTGCAAATATTCTTGTGGCACAAGTCATCTTTATGCATATCAACTTGATTTTAAATTTCACGTTCAGGTGTTGGGATTATCTGTCCAACTTCATATTTTTCAGGTGAAATCAATTTTTATTGCGTATTTTTTTCTTTTGGTCAATCATTTATCTGTCAAAATTTCATGACAGATTTGAGTTCAAGATTCTCGTCAATATTAATAATATTGAGCGCTACATTATATCAACAATATCGTCGACGATCATTTTATATCGGTTCCGTCGTTACCCACTAAAGACATAACTTATTGAGATCTCTTTATCTCATTATTTTCAGGTATCCGAGCCTTTTCCATGAGGTCTTATAAAGTGTTATGTCATGGTGCTCTTATAAAATGTTTGCCTTTTTATTATGACAATCTTGAACATTCGCTCCTCTCATTCTTCAAGGAGTTTTATCTTTGGAACCGATTAGTCTATTACACTTCATGCGTGTCATAAACTCTGTCCATCATGGACTTTATTCTATTTGGAGCATTAACATCTGAAATATGACATTTAGCTTTGGGTCAGCAAATGCGCCTGGCAATATTTTGCTGACATCAAGTTCACATTTTCTTGTACGAGGATCTAGATGTACTCATAATAATTCATTCCACGTATCACTTTTTTAGCGGCCCATTTTCTCCCTCTAATGTTGGATCACCAACGCATATCCCAACCTTCTTTATGAATCCATCTTTGTGCATTGTGGTGAGATAATTAAATCATATAACACATCTATATTTCTAGATAAAAATTATTTGGTTCCTGACCCTGAACCAATTGTGATAGGGAGAATTTATCACTTGGCTAGATGCGTACAAGTGCAAATGTATACTAAATAATATATCTCATAACCAATGTTGTAGCTATAATTGGAGGCATACATTTTCTGCTAAACCAAGTTGGATTTAGACCAACATTATCAAGATAAATTATCATAGTGTATATTCTGGAACCGTGCTCTAATAATTTGAGCAATCAACCTTGCAAAATCCACAACGCAAGTTGACAACAAGCGCACATGTGACCATACAATAGATGCATCTATTAAAATCATATAATAATAAATAGTCCACATGGCAGGTGACTGAGCCCATAAATATATCACCTTTTATTCATTCTAGAAATCAGGGGATTTAATCCCAACCTTAGTTAGTATATCAGGAGAATAAGTAGCACAAGATAATTCTTGAAGAATCTTCTATTTCTTCAATATATGCCAATGTGAATACTTAATTAATTTTTGCATCATAATTGAAATGTGATGGCCAACCGATCATGCCAACTAATATTTATTTCAATAAATCTCTATTTTACTTGTGGCATGTGATTTCATCATCGTGCTTATACTTGTGTAGTACAAATAGAAAAAAATCAGGTAACCTTTTATATTTACCCGGTGATTATAGTAATATGAAGATATTCAATCTTACTTTTATTTCTAATCTCCCTGTGCCAACCACTTTGACTAATATAGTTGAAACTCAAAAAGTTCCTTTTGAGACTTACTCCAATCAATGTCATGACCAATTTCATTCATCCGGGTAGTAACAAATTAGCTCTTCCGGAGCTTTTAATTGATTTTGTATTACAAGACTTTTTTCTCACCATCCATATGGTGAATGTCTTATTCACGGAAAAAAATCAAATTATTACAGTCATGGTCAATCATCATAAGCAAAATCATTTCTTGCTTTAATTTTGCCTTTAATAACATTTAATAAGGCATGTCAAAATATTTTTGGGGTACCACATGTACGCAACCAATGACATATTTATTTCTCTCAAACCTCCCTTAGAGGTGAGTTGTGGTGTGTATGCAATCATACATTGCACGTCTTTATTCATTACTTTTATCACATATTATTACATTCACCTTCAGGAATGATCTGCATTCTCAATGCTTATCACAAGTCACATTCTATTCAAAGAATGGAGTATAATTATCGTGACGTGCTTTATAAATTTTCCATACCAATTTAATGGTAAATATTTCCTTCACCTTTTGAAGGATTACTTCGAAAATCCTTATTATTCTCCTTTTATAGTTATCATAGTGATGACAACTATTATTTCGTCTCTTGCCATGCCCTCGTACATTCATACAGTCATGAAAAATTATTTTGTCTTCTTTAAGACTTATCATATACTGATACCACCTTCGCTTTACTGAATGGAGCATATCAAGTAGGACGAGCTTCATAATTTTTCATCAAAAGCGCATATTTCACCGCAATCATCATTGTATCATCATTATGGTGCACTGGGACTCAAACCAATGTCTTATTCATATAAAGGCATGTTATGACATAGTGAGTTGGGACTCAAACCCAGCTCTTATCATCATGGTGCACCAGGACTCGAACCCGATGTCTTACCCTCATGGTGCGTTGGGACTTGAACCCACATTCTTACCCTTAACCAATGTCATAATAGACCAAAATACACTATGACTCACTCTTGAGCCTTTAAAAGTATTACCACTTTGATAGGTCCATAATTATGTAGACGTAGATCTTTACCCGATCTCATGTCCCAATACTCTTGATTTTATTACAATGATGTAAGTATCTACATGCACTTGATTAATATTAATAAGAATATGCAATAGCTATATAACATGAAAATTTCACTAATGAAAGAAAGGTTATGTGGTTGTTTACTTATAAAGAATAACTTTGATCATAGCCAAATGTATACAACAAGCAGAACTAAAAATGTGCATGTAAACTCTTATTTCTAAGAATGATTTGAGTATAAATGCGCAGAACTCCATCTTAACCAATACTTTCATTTTTATTTTGTCAGATCTCTCCTTCTTAGTTATTAATAACCAAATTTAAATTCATGTTAGTAGGAGGCTTAATTTAAAGATACTTGCAACATATCTTAAGATTAAAATTATAACTAAAGAGAAATATTTTTCATGTATTTTCGAAAATTATTTCTAGTAAACTTTGTGTTTAGAATGCTAAAATATAGCTTCCAAATATGATGTCGCACTATAAAATTATGATTTTTTTTACCACAATACATACTATTAAAAATAGATGTATGTATTTCAAACTAAAATATAAGAACATGCGATATCAGTTTCTAAGGTGTCTTAACAAGAACTTATGAACAAAATTCAAAAATTAATTTACTTGCCAAGAAGAGAGATGAACAATAACTTACATAGAGGTTCCTGAATAGATTGGTTATTCATGCAGTGACAACGACATGAGGCATCAATTAGCAAATAAAGTATCTATTTACCTTTTCCTTACTTGGATATAAAAAATGCTCACAATTGCAACTAAAGTTCTGTTACTTATGCAAAGTATACTAGGTATTGGTGAGTTAGTAAGATTAGAGCCTTCGTGCTGATAACGCGTTAAAAAACTTAGCTCAATGTAACAATATAGAAACAAGAAAATAGACAAGAATGTAAAGAGATATGAGAACTTATTTCTTTCAAGTTTTCAAGTGTGTACAATGTGATGCTCAAACCCTCTATTTATATGATGATACTTAGGTAATACAAAGGGATGTCATGAACATGGTATTAACTATTGAGATTATTGTTTAACCAAAGAACCGGATTCTTAGTCAAAGTTATTTTAAGAAGTACTCGGGCTTCTTGTCACGACCCAAATTCCCAACCTTAGGGATCGTGATGGTGCCTAACACTACACTTTCTAGAAAAGCCAATGTTAGAATTCGCTGGACTAATTCTCCTTTGATCATTTACTTAAGCAGGAATAAATAAAATTAAAGCAACTCAATTTGAACGTTTTACGATGAAGTACTCCCAATATAAAATATTAAACAATTAAATAGAACGAACCACGAACTAAAAGTATAAATATCTCTAAGCCTACCCTAGAGTCCGGTGTCACAAATCCACAAACTACTAATGAATACTACAAATAGTGGCTGAAAGAAATAGTGTAACTATCCTGAATGTAATAAAACAGTATATGTAATATAGGAGAAGACTCTCGGAATCTGCGAACGCCGACAGATGTACCTTGTGTCTCCAACTGAATAGGTGGTCGCTCTGGTATCCTCTACTCCTGAATAGTACCTAGAACTGTGCAAAAGAGCACAGAGTGTAGTATCAGTACAACCAACCCCATGTACTGAGTAAGTACCGAGCCTAACCTCGACGAAGTAGTGACGAGGCTACGACGGGCTTTAACAATAAAACTATGACAACAATAATATATAAAGCAAGTAGGAAATCTAAACAAATAAATTCAAATGCTGCAACCATAATAAAATAACTCAACCGCCTCTTTTAGGCCTCAGCTATAACCAATTCTCAATAATTTCCAAGTTTGTCAAACTTTAACCTTGAATGAAAGTATTGCTAAAATATGAAAAAGATAATAAAATAAACATTTAAACTTTTCCAAATCTATAAGTCTCAAATCCTTGAGTTTCAAAGAAAAACCAGAAAAACATCTTTTGAAATCCAGTAAAAATATTTTTGTAGTAAAATCCAGTAAATCATAAGTGTCCTCCCTTATCACACTTTTGTTGTAGCGTGCAACCCGCTCCCACCTGTCCACCCTTATTACTCCTCGATACATATATCACCCTTATCACTCATGTTGCGGCACGCCATAAAGATAGTGTCTCCAAATTTTCAATGCATGGACAATGGCTGCCAGCTCCAAGTCGTGAACAGGGTAATTCTTCTCATGGACTTTCAACTGACGAGATGCATACACAATCACTCTGCCATTCTGCATCAACACTGCTCCAAAGCCAACTCGTGAAGCATCACAATATACAGTGAAAGAACCTGAATTTGATGGTAATACCAATACTGGAGTTGAAGTCAAGGTTGTCTTGAGCTTCTTAAAGCTCGCCTCACACTCATCTGACCATTTAAATGGGGCACCTTTCTGAGTCAATTTAGTCGTTGGGGACGCTATGGATGAGAATCCCTCCACAAAACGACGATAATAACCCGCCAAACCCAAGAAACTCTTAATCTCCGTAGCCGTAGTGGGTCTAGGCCAGTTCTTGACTGCCTCTATCTTTTTAGGATCGACCTGAATACCCTCTACTGATACAATATGACCCAAAAGTCAACTGAATCCAACCAGAACTCACATTTAGAAAACTTGGCATACAACTGATTATCTCTCAAAGTCTGGAGGGCTATACAGAGATGATGCTCATGCTCCCCCTGACTGCGGGAGTATATAAGAATGTCATCAATGAACACGATCACAAAAGAGTCCAGATGGGGCTTGAAAACCTGATTCATCAAATCAATAAAGGCTGCTGGAGTGTTAGTCAATCCAACGGATATGACCAGAAATTCATAATGCCCATATCTCGTCCGAAAGGATGTCTTAGGAACATCGGACGCCCTAATCTTCAGCTGATAATAGCCTGACCTCAAATCAATTTTCGAAAACACCCTAGCGCCCTTAAGCTGATCAAATAGGTCATCAATCCTCGGCAACAGATATTTATTCTTAATAGTAGCTTTATTCAGCTGCCGATAATCTATACACATTCTCATCGACCCATCTTTCTTCTTTACAAACAAAACCGGTGCACCCCAAGGCGAGACATTGGGTATGATAAAACCCTTATCTAACAAGTCTTGCAACCGTTCTTTTAGTTCTTTCAATTCCAGTGGGGCCATCAGATATTGGGGAATGGAAATGGGCTGAGTGCCCGGAGCTATATTAATACAGAATTCAATGTCCCTGTCGGGCGGCATACCCAGCAGGTTTGCAGGAAATACCTCAGGAAACTCACGCACGATAGGAACTGACTCTATGGAAGAAACCTCAGCATCGGAATCACGAATATGAGCCAAATACCCTTTTTCCACCATGCGACGAGCCTTAGCATATGAAATTACTCGGCTGGGAGTATGACTAGGAGTCCCTTTCCATTACAATCGAGGCAACCCTGGTATGACTAGGGTAACTGTCTTGGCGTGACAGTCTAAGATGGCATGATATGGTGACAACCAATACCAATATAACATCGAAGTCAACCATGTTTAGAAGCAAGAGATCAACACTAGTTTTAAGACTTTCAATGACTACCACGCACGAACGATATACTCGATCCACCACAATCGCCTCCCCCACCGGTGTAGACACATAAACAGGAACACTCAAGGGCTCGCGGGGCATATCCAAATATGAAGCAAAATAGGATGAAACATACGAATAAGTAGAGCCCGGATCAAACAAAACTAAAGCAGCTCTATCACAGACTAAGATGATACATGTAATAACAACGTCAGAGGACTCCGCCTCAGGCCTGCCTGGAAATGTATAAAGTCAGGACTGGGCCCCGCCACCCCGAACCACGCCTCTGGGAGGGCCTCCACCTCTAGCAGGCTGACCCCCACCTCTAGCTATCTGTCCTCCACCTCTAACATTCTAGACTCTACCTCTAACTACCTGACCCCTACCCCTTGCTGGCTGGGCAGGTGGTGATGCAGCTGGTGCCGGAACTATGGCACGAGAACCCTGGTACCTCTGTTGATTACTCAAAATCTTCGGGCAAGCTCTCCGAATGTGCCCATATTCACCACACTCAAAACATCCTTCCTGATATGAGGGATGACCCTGACGAACCGGCTGACCACGATTATAACTCTGTTGCGGAAGTGCTCTAATCGAAGCTGAAGGAGCACTGTAGACTGGATGAGCAGAAGGAGGCATATAAGAGCCACGACCCCCTGAAGTACTATGTGAAACTTGTAGTGCTAAATGGAATGGCTTGGAAGAATGGCCTCTGCTATGTGAAATCCCGCCTCCAGATGAGGCACTACTGAAACCGTCGGAATGGCGAGGCCTCTTTTCTGACCCTTGACCTCCCATCCCAAGAACTAACTCAATCCTCCTAGCTATATTAGCTGCATCCTGAAGTGAAATCTCGAACCCCGTCTCCTTGGCCATTTGTAACCTGATGGGATGAGAAAGGCCATCAATGAACCGTCTGACCCTCTCCCTCTCTGTGGGCAATATAAGAATATCATGTCTATCCAGATCCACAAAACGAGTCTCATACTGAGTCACAGTCATGTTGACCTGCTGAAGTCGCTCAAACTAACGACGCTTATCCTCTCAAGCAGTGACAAGTAAGAACTTCTCCAAAAAGAGATGAGTGAACTGATCCCAAGTCAGAGCAGGTGATCCAGTTGGCTTAGTCAACAAATAGTCCCTCCACCACTGCTTGGCGGAACCCGTCATCTGAAAAGTCGCGAAATCGACCCCATTGGTCTCTAAAATACCCATATTGTGTAACACCTCATGACAACTATCCAGATATTCCTGAGGGTCCTCTGAAGTAGCACCACTGAAATGGATAGGGAATAACTTAATGAATCTGTCGAGTCTCCACAGGGCATCGGTGGACATAGTTTCCCCATAAACGGGCGGCACCACTGCAACTGGTTGAATTACTCCAACGAGATTAGCCACTGGGGTTTGGTCCTGGGGAGTAGTCTGGACTAGAGTGTGGGTAGCAGGAGTCTGAATTCCTCCCCCAGCCTGAGATACGGCTGCAACACCAGGGAATGTGCCCGTATGGTCCACACTCTCCATCAAGTCCACTAAACGGATCAAAGCATCCTGAAGAACCGGGGTAGCAATAAACCCCTCGGGAACCTGAGCTGGTCCCGCCGGAACAATCTGAGCCGGAACCCCCTCATCAATCTCAATCTAGGGTTCCGCAGCTGGGGCTGCTGCCTGAGTAATGGGCCCCTAGTAGGAGCTGTTGTTGCTAGAGGACCGAAATTCTGATCAGCGGAAGATGAAGCACGTGTTCTCGCCATCTGCGAGAGAGTAAAAGAATCTAGCCAGCATTTTCGGGATACAAGAATCGCACCATGGAGTAGAAATAATATGGAGTTGTTACCTAACTCAACAGCCTCCGAGGGATAAGTACAGACATCTCTGTACCGATCCTTCGGACTCTACTAATCTTGTTCGTGGATTGTGAGACCTAAGTAACCTAGTGCTCTGATACCAACTTGTCACGACCCAAATTCCCAACCTTAGGGATCGTGATGGAGCCTAACACCACACTTTCTAGGACAACCAATGTTAGAATTCGCAGGACTAATTCTCCTTTGATCATTTACTTAAGCAGGAATAAAAAAAATTAAAGCAACTCAATTTGAACGTTTTTCGATGAAGTACTCCCAATATAAAATATTAAACAATTAAATAGAACGAACCACAAACTAAATGTATAAATAGCTCTAAGCCTACCCCAGAGTATGGTGTCACAAATCCACGAACTACTAAAGAATACTACAAATAATGGCTGAAAGAAATAGTGTAACTGTCCTGAATGTAATAAAACTGTATATGTAAAATCGGAGAAGACTCTCGGAATCTGCGAACGCCGGCAGATGTACCTCGTGTCTCCAACTGAATATGTGGTCGCTCTGGTATCCTCTACTCCTGAATAGTACCTGGATCTGTGCAAAAGAGCACAGAGTGTAGTATCAGTACAACTGACCCCATGTACTGAGTAAGTGCCGAGCCTAACCTCGACGAAGTAGTGACGAGGCTGACGGGGCTTTAACAATAAAACTATTGCAACAATAATATATAAAGCAACTAGGAAATCTAAACAAACAAATTCAAATACTGCAACCATAATAAAATAACTCAACCGCCTCTTTCAGGCCTCAACTATAACCAATTCTCAATAATTTCCAAGTTTGTCAAACTTTAACCTTGAATGAAAGTATTGCTAAAATATGAAAAAGATAGTAAAATAAACATTTAAGCTTTTCCAAATTAGTAAGTCTCAAATCCTTGAGTTTCAAAGAAAAACTAGTAAAACATCTTTTGAAGTCCAGTAAAAACATTTTTATAGTAAAAACGAGTAAATCATAAGTGTCCTCCCTTATCACACCTTTGTTGCGGCGTGCAACCCGCTCCCACCTGTCCACCCTTATTCCTCCTCCCTACATATATCACCCTTATCACTCATGTTGTGGCGTGCAACTCGATCCCACCTGTCCACCCTTATCACACCTTTGTTGCGGCGTGCAACCCGCTCCCACCAGACATATCATAACCTTATATTAATTCATGAAGCCTTTACAATTCAGGCCAAACCTTTCACAATATTTCTGTTTCAACAATATTAAATACGAAACTGCATTTTCTCATAAGCTTCATGAATATCTTCTCAATCATGGTACCAACAGGAACATCAATATGTATATATAAACTTCGTAAAAACAACACCACACTGCTCAATCGTGTGTACCACGAGGGAACCCAATAAACAACCAACACTCTTTATACACCCGCCTCAACAATTGGCCACAATCAATTGAAACCAAGCAATCACGTATACCTCAACAATTATAAAATAGTTAAACTTCATTCTTCATTACTTCCTCGAAATTATCAACAATGTTTAACAACAAGACAACGACGCTAAATAGTTATAGAACAATTAAGGCAACATCAAATAAGTTGTGAACGGGAAAAGGATCATGCTTAACAGGAAAATTGAGTGATGCATAGATACCCGTCACCTCACCTATACACCACACCCATACATTTCACATAGCAAACAAGTGGGGACTCCTATTCCCTTAAGTCAAAGTTAGACCAAACACTTACCTCAGTCTCGCAAGCAATTCATTGCTCTAGCACTGCCTTTCCTTTAGAATTTGCTTCTAATCCGCTCGAATCTAATCACAATTTGTTCAATGTTATCAATCATAGCCTAAAGGAATCATCTTTATTGAAAAGCAATGGATTTCCTAAGTTTTCCCATTTAATTTCAAAAATCGACCCCGGACCTGCTTGGTCTAAACTCGAGGTTTGGATCAAAATCCGTTTATCCAAACTCCCCCGAGCACGAATATACAATTGGTATTGGAATCCGACCTCAATTCGAGGTCCAATTCCCCAAAAATTAAAATTCCTAAGTTCTACCCAAAAACCAAATTTTTTACCATGGAAACTCTAGATTTTTTGTTGAAATCGTTGTTAAAAGTTGTTAGGAATTGAAAGAAACTAGTTAGGGGTCACTTACCAACGATTTGAAGAAGTTTGGATCTTTGAAAAATTGCCTATGGAGGTTTAGGGTTTTAGAAAATTGGAAAATAAGGGAAAATCCCGTCAAAAAGCTGATATAACAGGCTGCGGGTCTCGCATTTGCAAACCCTGGGCTTTCCGGGCATATATCGCAAATGGGAACAGGACCTCGCATTTGCGAACAAGTCCTTCACATTTGCGACCCAGGGACCTCGCATTTGCGAGATCAGAGACTTGTCATTGGCTTCGCATTTGCGAAGCCCGACCTCGCATTCACGAGATCAGAGACATGTACACCAGATGTTCAGTTGTTGGGATTTTTTTCTAAGTCTAGACACTCCATAGCCTACCCGAAACTCACCCGAGCCCTCGTGGCTCCAAACCAAACATGCACACGCATCTAAAAACATCATACGGACTTGTTTGCGAAATCAAATCGTCAAACTAAAATCAAAATCTACAGATTTGGCCTCAAAACTCAAGATTTTCTCAAGAACACTCAAATTTCTAACTTTTCAACCGGAAGTCTGAATTACATCAAATCAACTCTGATTCTCATGAAACTTCACAGATAGGACTTACATAACATAACAAACTTGTTTCGGGCTCCGAAACAAAAATACGGGCCCGACATCATATATTTCACATTTTATTCCCTTTCTTTATTTCTTGAATTAACCAGCAGAATAATTTTCTTCAAAAATTATTTTCTAAGGATCGGGACCTCGAAATTCATTTCCGGGCATACGCCCAAGTCCCATATTTTACTGAAGACCTCCCGGGATTGTCAGAATACAGATCCGGGTCCGTTTACTCAAAATGTTGACCAAAGTCAACTATAATCAAATTTTAACTCTAGAAATTACTATTTCTCATATTTTAACATAAAAGCTTTTCGGTTTTCATGCCCGTACTGCGCACGCACATCGAAGTATTTAAAATTAACCTTTTCATGACAATTAAGCATGGTACGGAGTCTATATTTATAAAATGACCCCTTGGGTCATCACACTTCTAATAACCAAGGAATTTCACTAAGAACAATAATAGAAATTAGACTTGTAAAATAGGAAAATAATAAGAGCACAGAAACGTAAATATATTTCAGCAGTGGTTCAGACGTGTCCTTACAAGTGATATCTTACTCCCTTTTATAGGGAATTTCTTAATATAACGTCTACCTTTCTTAATGATTGAGCATTAATGAATATTTATATCATTAATGTAACGTTGCAATAGGTATCGTAACTGCTGCGTAAAGATTCTATAACGTTTAGATCATTGATTGAAGATCTATGAATCTGCCATTTATTCTGCCCTGGTTCATTCTGACTGTGTCTCTTCAACTCCTCAATTAGACTGGAGCTCCCGCTTCTAATTATCTCGTGGGTGTTTACCCCGTACCTTTTTGTTCCGTACCTTTTTCTAAACTCTCATCCAGCTGTCACTTTTCCAATGCTCCACGTAGATTGCTTTATCATCCAAGATATTACACGTGTAATGTCTATTTTTTACCAATACATATAGTCCCCCCCACTTACCATTTAGTTATCAATAAAATATTTGGTAAGTGGATACTGATTTATGGGGGGAATTTTTTTCCGCCGTTTTACTCGTACCATTGCATCTGTATCTGAACGTACGCGTCGCTTTTCACTTCCATTAAATGCATGTGCCACGTGGTGATTCTGGATTGGTTCTGCAATTCCTCAGCGCATTTTAGGGCTTTTTGCGGCTGCATCAGTCACGAAGTGATTGTTTTAATAATGACTTTCACATTAGGGTTTTTCCATTTTCTGAGGGTTGCCTTTGTGTATAAGTATCCCTCTTTGCCTTTGCTTCTACGAAAAACTCCTAACTTTCTTTTACTGTGTAACGACCCGGTCCGTCGTTACGTAAAACCTGCATTATAATTATTGTTATTGACTTGTTATAGATTGGTTATATTGTATTTGATGTATTAGAGTTGATAGGCTTGAAATCGAATGGTTGTAGTGAGAGTTCAGTCAATTAGCCTTTAAAAATAGCCTTAAAATGGAAAAAGTCAACTAAGAGTTGACTTATTGGTAAATGACCTTGGAATGCAAATTTTATTGTTCGAATAGCTTCGTTAGGTGATTTGGGACTTAGGAGTATGTTCAGAATAATTTTGTGATGTCCGGTGTAGAATTAGGCTCGAATTGGCGAAAGTTAGTTTTTGGCGATTCCGGTCGACAGTGGAAAATAGGAAATCGGGGTCGGAATGGAATTCCGATAGTTGGAACAGGTTCGTAATGTCATTTTGGATGTGTCTGCAAAATTTCAGGTCAATCGGAGTAGTTTTGGATAGTTTCGGCATCATTGGTGAATTTTAGAAATATCAAAGTTCTTAGGCTTGAATCTGATGTAAATTTGGTGTTTTGATGTTAGTTTTGGTGTTTTGAGAGTGCAACTAAGTTTGAATGATGTTATGGGAAATGTTGGTAAGTTTGGTTGGGGTCCCGAGGGGCTCGGGATTGATTTCGGGTGGTTAACGGATCGATTTTAGGTTTGGAACTTAGGCTGTTTTGTTGGTGTTGTGTTGCAGAGAATTTGTGCATCGCGTTCGCGGGTGGGGTCCCGCGTTCGCGAAGGGTTAATCAGGGAAGCGGAGGATTTGTTCTTTGCGTTCACGAAGGGAAGGATACGAACACGAAGGCTTAGGGGGAG
The DNA here is from genome assembly GCA_005239495.1 of Nicotiana undulata. NCBI lineage: Eukaryota > Viridiplantae > Streptophyta > Magnoliopsida > Solanales > Solanaceae > Nicotiana > Nicotiana undulata. Next base: position 4,517 of record MDKH01062331.1, on the reverse strand, counting down.
GATGCACTACGTTCACGATCAGGAGTATGCGTTCGCGAAGAGGTTCGAGCGGTTGGGGACTCTAGGGGTTTAGACTTATGCGAACGCGTGGGGTGGAGTGCGTTCGCGGAGGGCAGACCAGGCAGTGAATCGCGTTCGCGACCCGGTAAGTGCGTTCGCGTAGCATTAATTTAGGCCCAGGGATTTTGTGCTTCGCGAACGCGGGGAGGAGGCCGCGTTCGCGACGAAGGAATACCTGGGCATATTTAATAAACCCTTCCGCGACCTAAACCCTTTTTACACCATTTTTGTACGGACAAAGAGCTCTTGGGGCGATTTTTGAAGAGGGAAATCAGTGTTCTTCATAGAGGTAAGTGTTTTGATCATTAAAACTCGTTTATGGGTATTTATAGAACATAATCTCAGCATTTAATTCATGAGAATCAGTAGAAAAAGGTGGGTTTAGGGCTTGAGATTATGAGACCTGTAGGGGTCGATTTGAGGGGTCAAACGGACTCCGAATTTGATGTTCTTTATATGTACGGACTCGTGAGATGATGAAGAACAACTTTGTATAAAACTTTCTAAGTTTTGGGACGCGAGCCCGGGGGTCGGGTTTTGACCAATTTCGGATTTTTGAGCTAAATTTGATATCTTTCGATTGGAATTAGTTCCTTAAGCATATGTTGATGATAAAAATTTGAACTTGGTAGATTTGGAGCCTTCGGAGGTCGATTCGAGAGGCAAGCGCATTGCGGAATAGTTTCCGGGCTAGTTTTGAGGTAAGTAATGTCTTTAAATCCTTTCCTGAGGGTATGAAACCCCGGACTATGCACCCTTTCACGGGTTTTGATATGAAAAGGTTGGAACTTTGGAAATATCTTCCGTATTTAGGCAACTATTGATTTGTTAAACCGACTTTTAAGCATATGCTTACTTAGTACTATTTTATTATGATATGATTTGGGCTGTAAGCCGTGTTTGGGACCTAGTGCCGATCTGTTTTCCCCTTGGGGGTTGTGTTTGCTATATTTTCCTCACTGATATGCTATGATTTTACACTCAGTCTTTTCCTGATAAATTGTTTTGACACTCAGAGTATTTTGATACTGTTTATTGAAAAAAATAAAACATTGTTTTGGGTCGAGAACCCGGTATGTTATGGCCTAAGGGCAAATTAAGAGTGTATGACTGAGTGAGGCTTTCGGGCCTATATTGTGAGGAAGATTTCAGGCCTCATGAGAGAGGTAAGGAGGCTTTCAGGCCTTATGTTGTTATATCGCGTGGGCTGCAGGAGCCCCTCCGGAGTCTGTACACACCCCAGTGAGCGCAGGTACCTATTAAGTGATGATAGTTGCCCGGGGGGCTGATACTGAGTGATGATTGATACCGAGTGATTGAGATAATGCCTGAGGGGCAATTGTTACTAGAAATGATTTTGGCCCGAGGGGCAGATTTATGATGATTCTACTAAGTTTTCAAACTATGATTTACTTCGTTTTCAAACTGGTTTTACTGAGAATTTTACTGAGATATACTGATATTGCACTTGTTTTCAAGGAATTTATGGAAATTGATTTTGAACTTATTAATTGATGAATACTACATGGTGAGTTGGTGTTTTACTGGTTTTGTGGGATTGTGTGTCTGTACTGTGTGTTTTATAATTCTCATACTGTGATTTATTTTCATTACTACTGAGTTGGCGTACTCATAAAGACTCCCTATGCCTCTGTGCACAGATTCAGGTGACGGTCTGGAGCAGTAACTGTCCTTGCTTGTAGTTGCAGATTCACGGGATTTCGAGGTAGCTGTTCAGCGTCTAGAGCTCCTCCACTTCCCTTCCTTATTATGTTCTTAGCACTTGATTCAGAGAAATATATTATAGTTTTAGTAGAGTTGGATTTATCTATTCTTAGACGCTCATGACTATTGACTCCAGTTCTTGGGAGGTTTGTTTAGGCTAATATGGGAACGCTAAGACTTAATTATATTATTTGATGCTATGGCTGCATGCTTATTATGGAATTGTGAACTCTTATAATTGAACAAAAGTGTAGGAATGTGATGGTTGGCTAGCCTAGTTCTACGGCAGGCGCCATCACGACATGTTAGGATTTGGGGTCGTGACATACTGCTTGCAAGTTCTTCTTTCATGCAAATATGTCTTCTTCAAACCAAGACCCCAAAAAAGTAATAATAGTCGATGAATTATCTCTTTCTTCTGCTCCGATCCGGAGTAGGAAGGGCGGTAGATTAAGGAGTTTGGTTCAACACCTTCTAGAGGGTCTTCTTTTTCTCAACGTAACATTACTCCTCCACCAACTTCTAGGGTTAGTGTTACTCCATCTTCTTCTAGGGCTAGAGCTTCTTGATCTTCTTCTAAGAGTAGAGAGTCCAGTGAACCACTTCGCGAACTAAAGGTAGATGAAATTGTACCCACTGAATTTTCTTTCGTAAATGACAGTAAAGCCATAACAAACCAGGTTACTTCCATGACGTCTCAGGATCACACTGATCTTTACCCTACCCAAATCACTGAGGGTTCGATTTCTCTTGTGTGCAGAGGCTGTTGTTGGAATCCCTAACAAAAATCAGAGGACAACGCCTTACAAAGTTGGCTATTCTTTTGTATATACTTATCCTTTTACTTTAGGTTTCAAGCCTCCCATCGACCTTGTCATTATAGAATTTTGTCGATTTTTTAACGTGTGTTTGGGACAAATCGGTCCTATCATATGGAGGGCAGTAACATGCCTCAGATATTTTGCTATCTTGGCTTCACTTCCTTTTACCTTTTATCATCTCATCCATCTCTACTCTCCTAAGTTATTCCGCCAAGGAGTTTTTACTCTCGTGGCTAGAAGTAAGAGAGTTCTAGTCATCCCTGATGATGATAAGGATAGAGGTTGGTATGCCAGGTTTGTTGTTGCCCCTACAAAAGGATTACTAGGTGAAGAAAATTTACCCTTCCCCGAGAAGTGGAACTTTGCACGTAAGTTTCGTTTACTCACTTCCTTCCTTATTCTTGATAAATGTTCAGTACCGTGACTGTTTTTGTCTTTTTAGCAACCATGGGAACCGTCAAGGATATATCCGGTTTCCGTGGTTGGGTAGAAAAATTATTGTCGATTGCTCCAATGGAGGAACATTCTTGAAAATACCTTTCTTCAAGTTTTGGTTGGAAAGTAAAAACCCATGGTAGGTTTTTTTTTTACGTTTCTTTTTTCTATCTTTTTTGAACTTCTCTAATTGTTAGGGTTTCCCGCTCGTGGTGTCATTGTTTCTTCTATAACTGCTTCGAAGCTCTCTTGGTCAAGGCTCAAGAAATCATTTTAAATTCTTCTTTGTCAAAAAGGAAAGCGAATAGGACTCAAACCTTATAAGATGAGGATGAGCAGGAGGAAGGATTGTTGGTTCGAAGTCCACGAGCAAGAAGAAGAGTCGTGTCTAATGAAGAATCTACTCCCCCTACTGGACTATCTTCCATGCCTGAGCGTGATCATTCTACCATTGCGTACTTTGAAGAGGAAACTCCTTCTACAGCAAATGAGTCAGTTGAGCAACTGTTCCATCAAGGTTTTGGCTCAAGTTCAGAGGAGGCACCTCTTGCCATCTTTCCTCCTTCTGCTCCAGTGGAACTTCAGTTTGCCGTTCCTGTTGCCGTTTCTGCTTCCCCGTCTGTGCCACATGTGGCTCCTTCATCTACCCCTACTATCGTGCCTTCTATTATTGAAGTAGGGTATTCTAGTAATGGGGATATGAAGCAAATTATGATCGAGGTTCCTGCGGAAGGTAGCCTCTTAAAGAAATCAGGCCAGGCAGATGTGTGGTTGAAGCCTTTGATCGGCTCGGTTGAAAAGTCAAAATTGGAGAGTCATAACTCCCTGACGTGGATGAATGAGATTGTACACTCATCTTTGAAGGTATACTTCATGTTATTTCTTCTTAAATCTAGTCTTTACCGTATCTAATTTTCCTTTTTTGTGTATATCAATCTCATTGGTACAGAGTTGATGAAAATGATCATACATACGGAGCAGTTAATGAATGACTACCATACTGAGGCTGATAACTGGAAGGAACAATTTGAGAGCCTTCAACTTGATATGGAAGCAGTAGAGGAGGAAAAGTGTACCTTAGAGCAGCAGGTTAGAGTGATAGCAGCAAAATTAGCCATTGAGAAGGCTTCGTCGAATCAAGCAGGCAAGGATAAGAACATCGTGGAATCCTCATTTGCTGAACAATTTTCTCGTGCTTTTGAAGAAATAAAAAGTTTGAAGGATATGCTAAACCAAAATGATGCTTATGCTGGAGAACTCGTGCAATCGCTTACTCAAACCCAAGATGACCTCCGTGAATCCTCTAACAAGGTTCAATTTCTGGAGAGATCCCTTGTTCCTTTACAAGTTTCCTATGATGTTGTTGTGGTTGAAAGGGATGAGATGAGAGCAGACGTTGTGTGAAACCCCACATGTTATTTTTCTCTCTTCTCTTACATAAAATACGTAACGTGGCGTGGTTATATAAGGTATATA
>ML260101.1:0-21272 GCA_005239495.1 Nicotiana undulata | reverse complement strand
TCAGTTCAAACGTTGGCTTGTCTAGCGGGTTTAACGTTAGACGCAGTCATGGCCCGAAGGTGGAATTTCGGGTCGTGACACTGTCATATCTGAGTGGGACCATGCAAAACAGTCCTCATTAGCTTTTAAATAATGCGGAACAGCCACAAGTTCTTCAGCAGTTGTTTTAATATGCTCGTCTTCTTCTGGTTCACGAATGAAATCCGGTCTGGAATCTATGTCTGCATGTTCTAGCTCATCCTTGATGGTAACAGGATTTGTTTCATCGTTATCTCCTTCCGTACCTATTTGAATATCCATTTCTTTTGTACATAGTTGATCAGAGGTTTTTTCCATACCTGTTTGTTGAGGAACTTCTGTTTGATAATTTGTTGTCTCTCCCATATCTTTTTTGTTGTGAAGAGCTATCGAATTGATATTTCTCGAAGTTTGCTGGTCACCTCTAATTTTTCTTACTCCCCACTTTGAAGGGAATTTTATTACCTGATGTAAGGTGGATGGGACCTCTTTCATATCATGGATCCATGGTCTTCCCAAAATAACGTTATAAGCCATCTCTGTATCAATGACGTGGAATTTCGCATTTTTGACGACTCCTTCGGCGTAAGTGGCAAGTTCGATTTCTCCTTTAGTTATCACTGTTGAATTATCGAACCCAGATATGGCTCGTGCCTTTGGGATCATTTCATTTTCTACCAGCATTTCCTCCACGACTTTTATCAAAATAATGTTGACTGAACTGCGTGGATCATTCAATACTCTTTTAACGTTAGTGTCATGAATAATTAAAGATATTACCAGTGCATCGTTATGAGGAAGCATTAATCCGCCAAAATCTGCGTCATCAAAAGTTATTTGATCTTCCTTCGTCTCTTCTCGAACTCGTTTCCCGTGGGTACTTGTGACTTTTGATGCTAACTGGCAAACCATGTCGTTCACTTCTTCCCCTCCATGTATGACGTTGACAGTTCGTTTTGGGGAAGGAGGTTTTGGGGGCTCCTGCCTGCTCTTCATATATGCATGTGTTACCTTTATCACTAAACAATTCTGTTAAGTAGCCCTGTTTTAATAGATGTTTTATTTCATCTTTCAAAAATCTGCAATCTACAGTTCTATGGCCATGATCATTGTGGAATTCACACCACTGATCAAGGTTTCTCCTGTTAGTATTAGATCGCATTTCTTTGGGCCATTTAACCTTGTCTCCCATATTTCTCAATATTGAGACAAGTTCAGTACTGCTCACATTGAAGTTATGGTCTCCAATTCGGGTATTACCCCTGGACCGTTCATCTCGATCTCTCCTGGATCTAGATGAGGATGAGCCTATATCTCTTCCCGATGGTCTTGTATTTTCGAACCTGGGACGTGTGTCACGTCCCGAAGGTCCTAAGTAAGGATCGTACCTATTTTTACCTGACCTTTTCTCTGGTTCTGGACGTCTGGTTCTGGGATATTCTTCATCTTTTGATCGAGCAATGATATCTCCTTCAATTCTGAGTTTGAACTGTACCAGTTATACACATCATTCCATGTTGTAGCTGGGAATTCTCTCAGACTTTCTTTAAGTCGTCTCGTGGCTTCTGAGCTTTTATCGTTTAAGTTGCTTGCAAATGCCATGGCTGCCCAATTGTCAGGCACCCTTGGTAATTGCATTCTTTCTCGTTGAAACCTGTCTACAAATTCACGAAGCAATTCCATGTCTCCTTGCTTTATCTTGAATATATCTTCCATTCGTTTTTCAACTTTTTGTGCACCGGAGTGTGCTTTTATAAACGAATCTGCAAGTTCAGCAAAGGAATCTGTAGAATTTTCAGGGAGAAAATAATACCAAGTTAAAGCTCCTTTTGTGATCGTTTCCCCAAATTTCTTGACAAGGACCGATTCGATCTCCTCTTTTGTTAAGTCATTGCCTTTTACTCCAGTAGTGAAGGCAGTCACGTGATCGCGTGGGTCAGTTGTTCCATCATATTTAGGAACGTCGGGCATTCTAAATTTCTTGGGTATAGGCAATGGAGCCGCACTTGGCTTCCAAGGTTGTTGAGAATATCTATCAACATCAATTCCCTTGATGATAGGCGGCACTCCAGGGATTTGCTCGATGCGATCGTTCTGTTCCTTCATCTATTTATGCATGGTTAGTAATAAATTTTGTAACTCAGAGTTATTAGTCGTACCTGGTCTCGTTTCAAGAGATGCATTGGGGGTTTCACCTCTGGTTGAGTTTATTAATCCAGACTGCGGATTCTCTACTACGATTGTATTATTTGAAGGCGGCGTTAGTGGTACTGGAGGTGCCTGTGGTAATCCTCTCGCAAATTCTTGCAAAGCCTGTCCCACGTATTCAACAATCATTTGCCTTATTTGATCTTGCTCTATTGGTTACTCATTATTGTTACGATGGTTATCAGATCTTTCAAGGGATGGTTCCCTCGAAGCACGTGGTGTTCCTCGAGGAGATAGAACTAGGGTTCCGTTTCCTTGTTGGTTGTTGTCGTCATTGTTGTTGACGTTGTTGTTGTCGTTGTTGTTGGAATTCGACATGATTTAAAGGATATCAGTTGGTAAACGCACTATGATTATCAGTTTCCCGGTAACGGAACCAATTTGTTTAACCAAAGAATGAGATTCCTTGACCAAAGCTATTTTAGGATAAAAGCGGGTTACTGATAATCGAGTGAATAATATAATGAATAAAGGAATAATAAGCAGTATAGAATGCAGAAAAGTAAAGCAGTTTGTATTCGAGAATTCAGATGCCCTTATGGGTTACATTTCTTCCCTTTATATAGAGGTTTCCTAGTATAACATTTGGTTCATGTCATGGTTGCTCATTAATGGCTAATTATTACATTAATGAGGCATTACAAAGGATAACCGTAAATGTTGTATAGGAGTTATGTAACGTATAAGTCATTCACTATTGATTCTCTAATCTGCCCATAGCTTCGTCTGGGTTCACTGTGATCGTATCTCTTCTTTGTCATTAAGTTTCCCGTGGTTGATGAACTCGTGGGTTTATTGACCGTGCCTTTTTGTCCCGTACCTCTTTACAGAATCAAGTCTATCTGTTGCGTTTTCCTTGGTCCACTTAACTAGCTGAGTTGTCAAGGTCTTGCTTATGTGTGATACTCTTTTTTACCAATACAATGGTTTCCTAATCGTTGACCCGGTCGACACTAACTCATAGGTTGCCATCAACATCAACCTGCTAACTGACCCTGATAATAACATTCGAGGGGAACCCCGACCATCGGCTCGAGAAGCACCCGAAGAAGAAGGTGATGAAGTTAGCTTGCGATTGATTTTCGAAATGTTATAAGCTTAGTGAGCGGAAATAGCACAACTATAGACCCAAAGTCATGCCCAGAACAAGATCGAGCCCAAGCGGGTTAGAGAAAACGCTCGAAATGATGGACAAATTGTCGTGCGACCTGATGAATTTCGGCCTAGGGAAACTTCCGAGGTGATAAAAATATAGAGGTAAATGACAAGAAGGTAGAAACTAATTGATGGTCGATCATATCCTGGGAGCGCCTCCAATATTGAAAGGGCTAGATTCTGAAAAATTCATTAAGAAACCTTTCCCCCGGAGTGCCGCACCGAAGCCGATTATGAAGAGATTTCAAATGCCCGACACTCCCAAATATAACAGGACCACGGATCCAAATGAGCATGTAACCTCCTATACATACACAATAAAAGGCAACGACCTAGAAGAAGACGTGATCGAATCGATGTTATTAAAGTAATTTAGGAAAACCTTGTCCAAAGGAGAAATGATATAGTATAATAACTTAACCCGGAATTATATTGATTCATTCTCTATGCTTGGAGATGCCTCCATTAAAGCTCATGTTCGCGCTGTCAAGGTCGAGACGAGAAAATTAGACCTCTTCAAAGTCAAGCAAACAGATAATGGGATGCTTAGGGAGTTCGTGTCGAGGATCCAGATGGACCGAATGGACCTTCCGCGGTCGCAGATGATTGGGCCGTTCAGGCGTTCACTCAAGGGCTCAAACCCTGGAGTTCCACTCCTTCTCATCAATTCAAGAAAAACTTGGTGGAGTACCCGAAGGTTACTTGGACCGATGTCCATAACAGGTATCAGTCGAGGATTAGAGTCGAGGACGACCAGCTGGAGGCCCCTTCGGGGTCTGTTTACCTCAACAGGGTGAACGGAAGATCTAAAAGAATTACGGACCACTCCGAGATCAGTATAAGCCATATAGCTCAGACACAAATGGAAATGGACCCGGTCTCCACCTAACCAGGAACGATAGGAGAAGCGACGAAGGACCTAGAAATAGGGGCGTTCAAAACCGAACCGAAACTGAAGCATAATGGTTTATTGGTGTCGGGTAAATGGTTTAACGGACGGGGAACAGATTAAAAATTTTTTTATTAACAACTTATCGGTTTGGGGGCAGATTATTCAATTTTCTTAACGGATAATCCGTTAACCAAGTTGTATTTTTGTTTTTTAACAGATTGTCATCATAAAAAATAGTAAGAAATTTGTTCAAATGATACTGTTGATTTATTCTATTGTGCACTTCTCAATCCCTTACCATCCACTTGAATATAATATGAGAAGATAAAAGAAGTATTTGATATTCAGTATTTGATTCTAGTAATATGGCCTCATGGTGTAATTTCGTTGATATATATGTATGAGATATGTTGACTATATTGTTGTCTCGGGGATGTACTCCCCAACATTGTGTTGAAGTATGCTAAGTTTCAATCAACTGAAATTAAACTGATAAACCGCCCGATATCTTATCGGGTGGCTAGCGGATTAATTCATTTAAAAACCGATAACCGATAAGCCAAACTATTAAGAGTAAATAACCACCCAATCCACCCGATAAGTAGCCCTACCTAGAAACTAAGGTCTGATGAATAAAAACGATTTCGACATATTACTAGGGGGAAGGAAAGCCCCGAGATTATCAGAATATAACTTCAACGTGGATGTTGCGGGTATACTGTCGGCCATTGGTCACATCAATGAGACCAAATGGTCTAGGCCACTACAGTCTGATCCCGTACAGAGAGATCACATCTTGGTATGTACCCATGGTCACATGACCAAATATTGTCAACAAATAAGGAAGGAAATGGCTCAACTATAATGGGAACCTTCGGGAAATTCCTAAGTGAGCGAGCAAAAAATCATTTCAAAAATAGGGATGCCAACAAACAAATTGAGAAAGAGGATCCTCAACCCGTTATTAACATGATCATTGGGGGAGTATACGTCCCACAAGGGCCAATGATAGAGCGCACCAAAGTTTCTATCACAAGGTAAAAACGCACGCGAGATTACATCCTAAATGGGTCCATATCGTTCAGTGTCGAGGATGCCGAGGGCAACATCCAGCCTCACAATGACGCACTGGTAATATTTGTATTTATCAATAAATCTTGAGTTAAACATGTGTTAATTGATCGAGGTAGTTGAGCCAACATCATCCAATGGAGGGTCGTAGAGCAATTGGGATTGTTGGACCACATCGTACCGGCAACACTAGTATTGAACGGGTTCAACATGGCATGCGAGACGATAAAGGGTGAGATAACCCTACCAGTAAACACTGTCGGGACCACCCAAGAAACAAAATTCTACATGATCGAGAGGGATATGAGATACAACGCCCTTTTCGGGAGGCCATGGGTTCACAGCATGAGGACGGTGCCTTCGACCCTACATCAAGCATTGAAGTTTCCCACTCTGGGCAGAATCAAAATGGTCTACGGGGAAAAATCGGACGCAAAGGAGATGTTCTCTATCAAAGAAGTGACCCCAGTGCCTGCGGTTTAAACATGAAAAAGTAGGGGACTGGTCGAAGAGAAAGAAACAAAATAGCAATCAGCAGGACTGACCCTGGACGGGTAGGGGAAATAGGAGGAGCACGCGGCAAACGAGTTTTCTTATACTTTCTTCTAATTCTTTCTCCAGTTCCGCCTCATTCTGCTTCTTATGGATTCTTGTGGATCTTCCTCTTGAGGGAGGATTTCTAACAGTGACAGAAGGGTCCTTCCTTTTGTTGTTTGCCCTAGAAATGCCAGGGGTTTTAGCCTTTGAACTTCCTTTCTTCTTTGGATTATAACTCTCAGTCACTCTTTTCAATAGGTCTGCGAGAGTTTCCTGTTCAGATGGAACAGGTTCATCTACATTTTTCCCAAGTTGAACCAGCCCTTCAGCAGCTTCGCCAGAACCACTTCCCTGTGTGTTTCTCACACTCTCCTCTATTCCAGTAGATTTGTCTCCGCAAACAACCATTGCACCTGTTTCTTTAGTTAGACTAACAAGAGTGGGTGAAGAATCAACCACTCTTTTTCCCTTTCCCCTCACAGCACTCCGAGCCCCTCACTCTCTTTTTCTTTTCCTTTTGAATTTTTACCACCCACCCCTCCGGACTCTGTAGTTTCAACACCTGCCAAAGATCCTACCAGTACAAACTTCTCCAAATTTGTCGCAACTTCAGAAATAGTTTCAGGAGTAACTTAGGGACAAATGATACCTGTTCAGTCTTAGAAGAAATCGTTTCTCCCCCCTCAGTAGCAGACTTAAATGAATCTTCAGATTCTTGAGGTTTCTGGACTTAGCTAACCTTCAATTGTTTATCTAATTTCTTAGATAATTTACTCATTTGGTGTGATAGATGGTGTTGGTGTGGTTTACTTTGGAGGGGATGAAGGATTTTTAGAGGTGTTTGTCATTTGGGAGTTTGGAGTTTAGAAAATGAGTTTGTGTGAGAGTAGAAGATGAGAGAAGTCAGAGAGAATTTGGACGACTTGAAAGAAGTGATGAAACAAATAACTCCTCATCAATATAAAGTGGTGGAGTTCAATTGAGTAATGTCAGCTTTGCAGAAGTCTAATCAAACTGCAAGTCAGTTTGAAAAGACGTTCAAGACTGTCCCTAGAATCTAGGCACTTAATGCGGTTAGTATTTCTTTGAAATAGAACTGGTTCATTTTGTAACGGATAAGTCCAAAAAGGATTTGAGACTAGATGGGACTCTGCTTTTAATCATGATCCAAATATAGTTATTTCAGATTACGCAAAGTGTAGAATACATACATATTGATCTTGATGAACCAGGTTCTTCACTGAAAATCTCTTGTGTAAGTCCAAATTGTCCAAGAAAATAGAGATAATATGATTAGAGTATGAGACTGAGCAAAATACAATCTAATTATATACAAAATTTGCAGATTTTCTAACCAAATCTATTTTTTCATTTTTTTTTCATTTATTTATTTATCTTTCGATTGTGAATTTTGAATTGGTCCTTTTAAGTGATCTTAATCATCCCTAGTTCTAACATGTTCCTTTTAAAGTGATCTCTACTTAGATCTTTTGTAAAGATGTCAACTATTTGCTTTTGAGGGTCTGCTGGTTAGGAGGATGAAGGAAAAGAGCTCAGGGAAGGGGGGTCAGCGTCGTCGCTACTGTTCTTGTCCAGGAGCTCCCCTCTCTAGGAAAATTAGGTCTTAATTATATAGAGGAGGGGATTAGGGTTATAATGTGGGGAATTTGGTTGGGCCTGGGATTTTGGGCCCTGAAATTAGGCCAATTTGAAATAAGGGCAAATTTTATCTTTCAAAAATAGTCATCTTACTACTAATTAAATTTCGTTTATCAAAACGACCTGATTAAAATTTTAACTAATTAAATAAACTAATTGATTAAGCTAATGTATATTTTTTGTGACTTTTATATATTAATCTATCAATTAAAGGGTAACTAATTTCTAAAAATACGAATTAAACCTAAGATTACATGAAATGAAAAATGTGACAATTTTTATGATTTTTCTATGATTTTAAAATATTAAACATGAAAGAAATGCAACTAAATAAAGAAGAGTTCCTAAAATTCATTAAAAGTTATTTTTTGATTATTTTTTGGAGTAATTTCCATGCGGGGCAAAAATTGGGTGTTCACAGCTGCCCCTCTTTGCTTGAGAACATGAAGAGTTTCGGCCAAAGATAAAGTGAGCAACCACGAGTAATTGTTTCCCGTTTGGTACATCATTTGGAAGCATTTTCAAAAAGGTTTGACCGAACCTTGCTTCGGAGGTTGTCTACATATCCTTGGCTATAAAGGAATCAGGTCAGTGTAGTTCTGGAAGTTTGGAGTGATGGAGTGATGAGTTCGAGAGTCGAGCGAGGTTCCGTCTGAGGCTCCGGTTCATGGTCCTGCTATTACATCAAAATCCAAATGAAAAAGACTAGCTAAGCCTATCAGCTACGAGTTACAAGATTCCTATCTACGGGCCTTCTGAAGCTTGATCTTGAGTCTTGGCTGCTTCTTTATACAGAATCCGATCTGAATCTTGATGCTTATTCGTTGTAGGTGTTGGTCAAGTCTTCTTCAGCTTTTCGGATCAAGGCAGGATATGCATAGCTTGTGACTTCGATCTGTCTTGAGCAATCTACATCATTTCCGCTTCTGCACCTTGGGTTTGGTCTTCTCTTTTCTTCTTTTCTTTATTCTGAATTGAGACGTCTTCTTTTGGTCGTCTCGAATCCATTGTCCTAAAAATGCAATCTGCACAAAATCAAAAAGCAAACGAACAAAATTTTCTGCCCCAGTTTTCACTAGGAAAAATTCCTGAGTTATTGTAAGGAAATCTATACTACTTTATTATTGAAAGCGGTGAAAAGTCGGGAATAGTGCACCCAGATTTATTGTAGACTAGGGAGTAGATACCCTATGTCTAAAAAGTAGAATCAACTAGGGATTAGAGACCCTATATTGGAAAAGATCGACAGGTCGTCAAGAAAAGATCACCGGGTTATGCCGGTGTCTGGGGGGAGGATCAACGGGTTATGACGCTGTCAAGAAAGAGATCACCAGGTTATGCTGGTGTCTGGAAAGGTCAACAGGTTATGTTGTCGCCGGGAAAAGAGATCATTGGGTTATGCCAGTGTCAAGAAAATGATCAACAGGTTATGTTGTTGTCAGGAAAAAAGATCACCAGGCTATGCTGGTGTTCTGAAAGGTCAACAGGTTATGTTGTTTCCTGAAAAAGAGATCACTGGGTTATTCCAGTGTCAAGAAGTGATCAACGGGTTATGCCGTTGTCAGGAAAAGATCACCAGGTTATGCCGTGTATGGAAAGGTCAACAGGTTATGTTGTTGCCTGGGGAAAAGGAGATCAATGGGTTATGCCAGTGTCTGGAAACGATCAACAGGTTATGCTGTTGTCAAGAAAAGATCACCAGGTTATGCCGGTGTCTGGAAATGTCAACAGGTTATGTTGTTGCATGGGAAAAAGGAGATCACTAGGTTATGCCAGTTTCTGGAAACGATCAACAGGTTATGCTGTTGTCAAGAAAAGATCACCAGGTTATGCCGGTGTCTGGAAATGTCAACAGGTTATGTTGTTGCATGGGAAAAAGGAGATCACTAGGTTATGCCAGTTTCTGGAAACGATCAACAGGTTATGCTGTTGTCAATAAAAGATCACCAGGTTATGCCGGTGTCTAGAAAGGTCAACATGTTATGATGTTGCCTGGGGAAAAAGAAGATCACTGGGCTATGCTAGTGTCAGGACATAATCACAAGGTTATGCCGGTGTCTGCTAGGGAGTGGGACCCTATGCTGGAAAAAATCATCGGGTTATGCCGGCATCAACTAGAGAGTGGAGACCCTATGTTGGCATCAACTAAGGACTGAGATATCTTAGGTTGGCATCGAGTTATGTCGGCATCAGGTTATGCTGGCACCGACTAGGGAATGGAGACCCTATGTTGGCATCAACTAAGGAATGGAATATCCTATGTTGGCATCGAGTTATGTTGGCATCAGGTTATGCTGGCATCAACTAGGGAATGAAGACCCTATGTTGGCATCAACAAAGGAATGAAATATCCTATGTTGGCATCGAGTTATGTCGGCATCAGGTTATGCTGGAATCAACTAGGGAATGGAGACCCTATATTGGCATCAACTAAGGAATGAAATGTCCTATGTTGGCATCGAGTTATGTCGGCATCAGGTTATGCTGGAATCAACTAGGGAATGGAGACCCTATATTGGCATCAACTAAGGAATGAAATGTCCTATGTTGGCATCGAGTTATGTCGGCATCAGGTTATGCTAGCATAAACTAGGGAATGAAGACCCTATGTTGGCATCAACTAAGGAATGAAATATCCTATGTTGGAAAAGGTGTAGCTAGGGATTGGAGGCCCTATACTACTTTAGGTTTGAATTGTTTTCAATATCGTTATTCTTCTTTTCTTTTCTTTTCATTTTATTTTGAGTGAATGCGGGAAAGCATTTTGGAGAAAACTTCCCTTTTTGGAGTTGTTGCTGCAAAGCTGCTTCTAGCTCTTGCGCCTTTTATTTTGGTTACACTTGCGTTTTGCGAGGTTGCTTTTGAATCACACATGTTTCCTTCAAACAAAGAACAATTGTCAGTTTGAAGCGGTGGTTGGTTTTGCGGCCTTGAATATTTCAACTTGCTTGATCTTGGCCCCTTTGATGAATATTTCAACTTCTTGCTTGCTTGCTGGGGATTGGGTTTCATCTCTAATCCTGCGACCTTGGCTTTCCAGATTTTACCATGGCGATCGGTCACGTGGGACCCAACATTTTTGTTTTGCCTTTGTAGGCCTTTCACTTGCTTTTCTTTTGGATTTCCAGAGTATCGGGGGAAGTTTTGGCCCCTCAAATTCTGTTGCAACGGTTAGTCGCGGGACTTAACCTTTCCAACTTTATTTCGCCTTTATTGGACTTTCATTTCTGACTTTTCTTCCAACTTTAACTTTAGGGCATTTGGAATATTTCGGCTTTTCAAACCTTGCCGAGATGGTTAGCCACGTGGGACTCAACCTTTCACTTCACTCGCCTTTATTGGCCCTTCAACTTGATTTTCCCTCTCAAGGGTTTTGAGTTTGAAGCATCAGCCGCTATGGCCAGCCGAGATCGACTCGATGCCCCTGACGAGGATGGGTGCCTTTTGCATATTAGCCCGTGTCAAATAAGAGCCTTGTAAATCAGTCTTGCCATCCTTTCTTTGCCTTAGTTTCGGAATAGAGTTAGACCGAAAGGGATTCAAAAGAAACAATAAATGACAGAATGGACAATGAATTTAAACAAGAGGTGTCCCTTTCGGGAAAAGGAAAAAAGGACTTATCTGGAGTGCATGCGGACTTCAATGAACATGACATGCCTTTTGGACTGGATGCCTGACCCGTGTAAACCGCCTGACTCTCAGAAATTCATCACAACTATTACTTCGAGATTGAGAAACCTTGCCCCAGACTGCTTCCATGTCAGTGACCAAGTATCCTCTTTTCGATCAGTGGTGCCCTTTGAGGGTTTTCACCGACTAAACTCTCTCATTTCTCTTCTTACCGTCGCCTCATGGTGCCCGTGTTGGTTTTCACCGATGAGACTCTCTCATTTTCATTTCTCTTCTTACCGTCGCCTCACGGTGCCCGTGTGGTTTTCACCGATAAGACTCTCTCATTTCAATTTCTCTCATTTGCTTGTATTAGATCGAAACAACTGTATCCACCAATTTTGGACATCTTTGTCGATTGATCGGAAGGACTTGAACAAGATTTGGGGTAAAAAGAATTTGGACTGAATTACAACTTTGGAACCTTTCAGGTGATACCGTCGCCGAACCATTATAACTTCTACCCCAGTTTCATTTTGGGGGGAATTTGGATTTTTATTTTGGTGTGACAGAACCCCAGGGAGAGGCTGCCTACGTATCCTTTTGGAATCAAGTCAGACGTAGTTCAGGGAAACATTTTGTTTTTGTTTTGGTTTTTGTTTTGTTTTTCCTCTATTTTGTTTTGTTTTATTTTATCTTTATTTTGCTTTCCTTGTTGTATTTTTTTTTTCATTTCTTTTTTGTTGCTCTTTTTTTTCTCTTTTTTTTTTCTTTTTTTTTTCAACAACACTTTCACGTTGCAAAGAGGGTAATCAAAGGAAGGTAACCGACTCAAAGGGTTTGCAAAAGGGGTAATAGTGATTGAGTAGCGAGAATGAAAGCCTTTCTCATCTCAATCGGAGAACATTTAATATTATATGGAGGATCAAACATAGGACCTTTCGACTGCACCTGCGTTGACAGTTGTTTCTGGGAAATTTTCTTCGAGCCCCAAGTACAACGCACTCTTTTGGCAGTACTCTTGTTGCAATGCATGGACCTTTCCAATCTGAACCAATTTTCTTTTGGCTGTTCCAATTCATTATTTTATTTCCTTGACCAAACTTTATTTGCATTTCTGATCCTTGATTTATTATTTCAAACCCTGACGGCGTTTTAAGATCTTTTGACTGCACCTGCGTTGAGAGTTGTTTCAAGGAAAATTTCTTCGATGTACCTCAAGCACAAACGCACTCTTTTGGCAGTACTCTTGTAGTAATGTATGAACCTTTCTAATCTGAACCAATTTTCCTTTGGTTATCCTGATTGTTTTATTTCGTTGATCTAACTTCATTTGCATTCTGACTCTTGATTCATTATTTCGGAGTCTGACAACGTTTTAAGATCTGGGCATGAAGTCTGCAGGCATGTCATGTCATTAAAATCTGCATTTAAACAGAGCTGAAAGTAGCATAAGAAAAAAGAGACAAGATTAAGAAAAGAGACATTTTTGGAAAATGAAATATTAATTCCATTTGATTTTTGATTTTGATTGACTGATTTTTTTTTGAAGTTTAAAGATAGAAGGGTTTACATAGAAAAATAAGACAATAAAGTAAAACATCCGGATCACACCTGAGATAATTCAGATGTAGAAAGGATAGCAAGGCTGGCTACCGAAACTCCCATTTAATGGGGAAACTTTCAGGCTTTGCAACCGTTTTTTGGCTTTTCTTCCGTTTCGGCAATGGCTGCAATGGCCTTTAGTGCCGGACCAAATTCTTCATCTTCACAAATCATTCCGACTACTGGACTAGTGTGAGCAGGCATGGGATTGTTCATCATATTAGGGTCTTCTTCATCTCTAAGCACTATTGCCTGGACCTCGATGAGATCTTCCACTGCTCTTTTAAGAGTCCAACAATCTTTAGTGTCATGCCTCACTGCTCCAGAGTGGTATTCACATCTGTTATTTTCGATGAGATTTCCTTTCTCTTTTTGTTATTTTCGCTCTTCGTTTTTCTCAATTATTTTGTCACTCTTATTTTTTCACTTTCTTTTCACTCTTTTCTTTATTTTTCACTCAATTTTTCTTTTTCTTTTTTTTTCACTTTCTTTTTCACTCGCTTCTCCTTTTTTTTAATAATTTTTTTATGGTTATGATCGAATCCGATGGAGATTGCCTACGTATCATGACGCCGCATGAATCAGATCTTGCGTAGTTCTGAAAGATTGGGAATGGAGTAAATAAACTAACTTTTTTATTATTATTTGTTTATTTACTCAGACACATTTTATTGAATTTTCTGAAAGAAAGTCTTTAAAAGGAGAAAGAAAATATATTTGGCTTTTTTTTTTTTTTTTGTTTTTTTTTTAATTTTGAAATGTTTGAAAGAAAGACTTCTAAAAAAGCAATAGTTTTTTCTTTTTTGGACTTTGATTTGATTTTTTTCTTTTCTTTTATTTTTGAAATTTATTTTTTAAATTAGTTCACGATAAAGGAAATTTGTATTTTGGATTTGATTTTTGATTGATCTTTTTTTTTCAAAATTATGAAATAAAGACTTGTGGATAAGAAAGAAATATTTTTGAATTTTTTTTTTGGTTTTTGATTGATTATTCTTTTTTTTTTTTGTAAGGAGGACTTCCAAAGAAAAAAGATATACATATATTTTTTGCATTTTGATTCCCTTTTTGTTTTCTGTTTCTGAATTTTAGGAAAAAGACTTTTAAAGAAAAAGGTAGATTTTTTTTATTTGATTTTTGTTTTGGATGAAATACCTCTAAAATATTCTTTTTCTTTTGTTTTGAACTTTGAGAATTCCAAAATTAAGAAGAAAATATTTTCGTTGAATTTCATCTTTTTCATCTCTCTTTTCTCTTTCTTTCAAGAATAAAGAAAATATTTTTGGATTTCGAATGTTGCCTTCACATTTTCAAAAGAGGGATTTTAAAGAAAGATAAAGATTTTTTTGTGAATTTTTGTTTTCTAAAGTTTTTGTTTCCTTTGGAAAAATATTTCTAAAGGAGGGAAAAATATTTTTTGGATTTTGATTGATTATTTTACCTGGTTTTATTTTTGTTTTTGAATAAAAGCTTTCAAAAAGGAAGGAAAATATTTCTGGATTTTTTTCGTCTTAAAAATCTCTTCTTCTTTTTTCAGGAGGGAATAAAGAAAAATATTTTTAGATATTTTTAAAAAGAATTGGAGTCTCAAAGAAAGACTTTCCATAAAAGGAAAGAAAATATATTATTTTTTTTCGGATTTTTTTTTTTAATTTGAAAACTGTGAAAAATAAAAAGGTATAAAAATATTTTTTGGGATTTTAATTTGATTTGTCTTCTTTCCTTTTTAATGAAAGATTTCTACAGGAAAAAAAATATTTTTTTTTTGGGTTTTAAAAAAGACTTCTTATTACTTTATTTGAGATTTTCTTTAAAAAAGACTTTTAACGAAGGAGCTAAAGGAACATATTTTTGGATTTTTGTAAAAATAGGTGCCGGAACCGATGAGGTTTGCCTATGTATCTCACATCCGGTGAGAATCAGACCCGCGTAGTTCTGCCGATTTAGACGGAGCCGGGGGAACATGACTTTTGAGGACATTCAATTATTTTCTTTCTTATTTATAGACAGACTTTCATATTTCGAATAACTACCTCGCACTCTTGGTTTTTTCTTTGATTTTCTTTTTTATTCTAGAAGCCGGTCAACATGCAAGATGAAACAAACTAATGCACATAGAGCAGGTAAGATGCATCAGGATGGTCCTTTATTTTGGATTCATCTGTCCTAGACGGACCCAACCCCTGTGTTGAGTCCCCTAAGTCAAATGCACATGATGCAAATAATTGTTCCTACTAGGGATTCGACATGAGGTTATGTTATACTAGATTTAAATTCTGGGGTTTTATTCTAAACCACGCTTACCCGAGCGGACAGCTCAAGCCGAGGTCGGGGCAGCGTACCGGGAATACAGAAGCTTCACCGGCTTTGCAACTTGTCCGTACCTTGTTCTAAAATTTGGATGATTCTAACAGAAAAGAAGTCACACGAAGTGCACACTTCCCAGATTATTTAGAAGACTCAGAGAGAAGGGGGTTTCGGCACAATTTATATGCAATTAAGATAATATCAAAGCGGTAAAAAGCGGCATTTAGCACATTAGGTTTAACATGTAAAATCAAATAATGAAAGCCAAACATAACAGTTATATAAGCTCGAATTCTTCAACTCTGAACCAGAGATTCTGGGTTCGATCCCCAGCAGAGTCGCCAGAGCTGTCACACCTCCTTTTTCACTACCCCGGATTAATGAAGGGGTAATAAGGAAGTTTTTCCATTTTAAGTGACATTATTTAGTTTTGGGATTTATTATTATTTCAGAGTCGCCACCCGGATTTTTGACGATGCTCCGTGACACCGTTTTTGTTTTGGAAATCCCAAACCGAGGAATTTTTTGACTCTGTTTTGATTTGTCTGCGACCAGAAATCTAAATAAGGAATTCTGTTCCGGGAGAAGGTGTTAGCATTCCCGAGTTTCGTGGTTCTAGCACAGTCGCTTAACTATTAATATTTGGCCTAAATTATCTGATTGTTTACGTATTTTATCTTATTATGCATTTAGCCTTTTTAATTTTTAGCCGCTATTGATGTTTATGGATTTATCTTGAAACAAGTCACGATGACGTGCACTTGTTTGCTTTTGGACACATTATAACTGCGCCACATGAAATGCACCCGCAATTACAACACGTGATTTTGTTTTGGGTTAGAGTCGGGGACATGAGTTGCCACACCCGAGTGTAGATTATATAGTCATGACTATGGTCATGACGTTAAAAATGCCTATTTGAGGCGATTCTCAATTATTCTCTAAGTTTTGGAATTTTTATCTGAAATAGGTATTTTAACTTACGGGATGTGTATATAAATCATTTTTTTTTATGTTTTATGGATTTATCTTGGGACAAGTCACGATGGCGTGCACTTGTCGTTTTGGTACATGTTGCGAACCGCGTCACATGAAATGCACCCACGATTCATGACATGTTTATTTTAATCTTCGAAGTCATGGTCGGGTCACATGAAATGCACACCCAAATGTAGATTACGTAATCCTCACTATGCCACGAAAGTCGTACCCATAATCACGATGATTTATTAAATGTACGCCTAAGTATTCTAGGACTGAATTATTTTTCTACTAAAAGATTATTCTATTGTGAGGCCCATAATTCAAAAAACAACTAAGACTTAAATGTATTCTACTTCTAAAAAATGGTTTGGTTCAATTAGTTAAACTAATGGTCTTTCTCTGAATATCAACGAGCAGAACAAACATAAAGGAAAACTGTAAAACCCACATGATATTAACATTACAGGCATACAATGTAAAACAACATTGAAATCATAAGAACAGTTATGTCTATTTCTGTTTCAATTGATATAAGAGATTAAGATATAGAACAAAGATTGTATGATGACCCAAAAGGTCACCCTGTGTATATTTGGCTAAATCTGTGTTCCGAGGCCCCGAAAGCCTCTGTTAGTCTCACCTCGATATGTGTGCGCAGCCCGGGCGTGTTTTCAGGAAGCTTTTAAGTGAAAACTTGATGAAAATAGAATTTTATAATAATTAATGGAATAGAGTTGACTTTGGTCAACATTTTTGGTAAACAGACCCGGACCCGTGATTTGACGGTCCCGGAGGGTCCATAGGAAAATATGGGACTCGGGCATGCCCGGAGTCGAATTCCGAGGTTCCAAACCCGACAAATGAATTTTTAAAGAAAATTGTTTTCTGAAAATAATAAAGGTTTTTCAAAATGATAATTGATGTGAAAACCGTGTTACCGGGCCCGTATTATGGTTCCGGATCCCGGAACAAGTTTAATATATGTTATGTGAGTTATCTGTGAAATTTGGTGTAATACGGACTTGATTTGACGTGTTTCGGATCGAAAATGGAAAAGTTAAAGGTTAATGAAGTTGTGAGGATTTTCATAGATTTTGGTGTGTAAGTCATTGATTTTGATGTTATTTTGGTAGTTTTAGTACTTCAATAAGTCCGTAGGATGATTTGGGAGTCGTATGTATTCTTGGTTCTGAGCCCCGAGGGCTCGGGTGAGTTTCGGGTAGCTAACGGGGTGTAAAAGAGTTAAAAATCTGGTGTAATACTCAGTTTCTGGTGTCTAGTGTTTCCTTCACTGCGATCGCAGCCATTGATTCGCGATCACATAGGCTTAGGTGAAGGGGTAGCTGGGTTGCACTATGCGATCGCATCTCGTCCTCCGCGATCGCATAGTGTGTCAGTGGAGTCAGGTGGCGGCTGGGTAGTATCTCTCTGCGATCGCGTAGTTTCGTCTGCGATCGCAGACGCCTGGCCCGTTCTCTTCCGCGATCGCACCCCCTTGTTCCGAGATCGCATAATAGTAAAATTCAAGCTCTGCGATCGCATCCCTCTTCCGCGATCGCAGAGAACAAAATCGCCCAGTTATAGTTGAGTCCAAAAACAGAATGTTCATTACGGGGCTTTCTCATTTTCAGCATTCTCTTCTTCTCCAACCCCCATTCAAGACCTCCAAGCCAATTCCTCCTCCGTAGCCTTTTGGGTAAGAGTTTCTAACACCAATTCCTTCCATTTTTCTTCAACAAACACTAAAATCTAGGCCTAAAATCCTAAAATCAAGTAGTAGAAATTAGGGATTTTTGGTAGAGATAGGGTTTATGTGGTTTTGGGTGATTCAACCTCAATTTGGGGTTGGATTTCAAAACAAATCATATATTTGAACTCGTGGGGGTATGGGTGATCGGGTTTTGGTCCGAGCCTCGTGTTTGGACCAAGTGGGCTCGGGGTCTAATTTTAGAAAATTTGGAAGAATGCTAGGAATTGTATATTTAGGCTATGGGATTGTATTAATGAGTCAATATTGATATTATTGAATTGATTATGATCAGATATTATCGTCTCGGAGTCGGATTCGAGAGGAAAAGCGGTATTACAGGCTTGAATTGCATTTTTGGATCGAGGTAAGTGTCTTGTCTAAATTTGGTGAGGGAATAGGTATTGTGCACTATGTGTTACGTGTTCATCATGTTCAATGCATAGGTAAGGTGGCAAGTACCTATGCATTTGTGTGTAAAAGTATGCCCGTGAGTCCGTTTTGCTGACATTTCTTGTTATTGCCTCAAGGATTATCGTGTTATGAAGTAGTTCTTTTGGGAAGTTATGTACTCGTAATGAATTGGTTATAGGTGAGACCCTTGCCGGGAAAATGTGTTTGATTGTGGTTGTTATTCCCCGTGACGGGTGGTTGTGAATTGAATTTCGGTAATTGATTTCCTTGCCAAGTTTGTTATTTGTTGTTGGTATTACTTGGGTGAGGAAGAGAGTAAAGCTTGAAGGTTGATGGCGTGCCATTCATTCATATCATTTATTATTTATTTATTGCAATGTGAGGAAGAGAGTAAAGCACGAAGGGTGATGTCGTGCCATTCATTCATATCTGTTACGCCCCGCAGTATTCCGATGATGTTACGCTTTGCAGTATTAAGTTATGACGATATTGCACCCTGAAGTATTGTACGTTAAAATTTCGTTTTCAGTTAACCGATGTAGAGTCGGGGATGAGATCATCTTGACGTTAACGTACTTACGCTATTTATAGCAAGCGATAAATAAGTGTTATGAAGAATAAGAGGGTACACGGATTAAAGAAAACGGGTTTCGTTGAAAGTGGTATCAGAGCAGTTCTGTCCTAGGGAGTCTATAAGCCGTGTCTAGTAGAGTCTTGTTTATGGGTGTGTCGTGCACCACACTTATAAGCAGGAGGCTACAAGGCATTTAAGATTGTCACTCTTTCTTCTTACTCTAGATCGTGTGGTAGAGCTCAGTCATAGGAATTCAAATTCCTAAATCCTATTCGTAATAAGACGATATCTATATCCGGAAAGAAGGTGTGAAAGAGAGATAGTTGAGAAAAAGTTGAGTCAGAGGAATTGAATTTTTGTATGATGCCTACGATAAGTAAATGTGAGGTCTCCAGCAGATCATGTGCGTACTGAATGGTGTAAGCTTCCTGATAAGAAGTCTTAAGGCAAGAACGCCTATCCATCTTTATGGTGAAGGACAATGAGAGATTAAGAATATAAGTACAAGTTTCAGTAAGTAAAAAGAGCAAGGTGAAAACGGGTACCTCATTAAGGGAGAGAAACATAAGCTTTTTGAGTTATATTCAATAGTAACAGAGGTATATATAATTGGTCGCACCCATTCCAGATATGCCCTATGGGGGTTAACAGAAGTAGTATAAGAAGATGTGATGGATTAATTGTTTGCGTCAGTTGACATTTCCGAAGGATATTGCAAATATTCTAATAGATCTCTTTATGAGATACCCAGATGGTACACTCTAAAATAGTGCAGCCAGATATAAGTACTGCAAAGACATGCACTATAAGCCTTGAGGGGATATATACTACCTTAGTGTGGCTCGCGTCCCTAGTAAAGCGAGAACGTTAAGCAACTTGAAGAGCCACTGCATGGACCAAAAGGGAAGCTTAAAGAAAAAGAATATCTTGTTCAAGTTTTCAGAATAAAGTGATAGGCAAAAATGTTATCAGGAAATAAGAAGAGAGTGCATTATGAGTAAGATGTGATACATGGATGACAATGGTAGATCAATAAAGAAAAAATGACAGCATTACAGAGTTTATAGTAAAGTGAAGAAAGAGACGAGGGGTGACATGTCTTAGGACAACAAAAGAGTATACATCATACAATCATGCCCTCATTTCGAGAAATAAGTTCGCAACTCTAGCACGATTACCAGAAGGAAACGTTAGACCCAGAGTAATAGAAGTCATCATGGACTGGTGGAAAAAAGATAAACTAAACATGAATTAGGGACTGAATGATTTGATAATAGTCGGCATCGTGAGAAATTTAGAGATTGCGCTCCGACGATAATAGATTGGACAACAGAAGAAGATTCATGAGAAACTCAGACAATGGTCATTCAGAAAGACACTCCCCTAAAGCAAGCAATAGGAGCAAAGTTAAGCTTAAGGGAATGTATGTGCCAGTTACACTAAGTGTCACCATCGTGAGTAAGGAATTTTGTTATCCTTGGTACAGAAGGATTATCGCAAAGCGAGTAAGGGTCATCGATGATGTGAAAGGATGCCGAAGATGAAAAGGTAAAACATCTATAGGCAAGTCGTCATAGCTCCAATTCTTAGTACTCCCCTAAAGGAGGGAATGTGTAATGATGTGGCATTAAGTCAGAATTAAGTGGATCTAGTTACTATGGAATAATGCGATAAAAATGAGAAAGGGATGCGATGATCAAATGTTATAGATATGCTATGATTCCAAAACATTATGTAAGCATGACGTCAAGAAAAGGAAGTAAGGGTTCCTGCCCCGGGATGTTGTTGATAGATAAGGAGCCAGTACGTGAGGTAAGTTAAGACAAAGGAAATAACCCAAGAAAGATTACACCGAATATGGATATGAGAATGGGCTAACGAGTAGTTAGTATTTGATTCAGGAAGAGCCTAGTGACTAGACAAGAAGTTACATATGAATCAGCAGATCATGCAAGATAAATGTAGTAAACCCCGACATGGGTAACTCAGCCTCGCAGTATAATATTTGAGATATTTTCAAATAGGAGTCGGAGTAGTTAAAGGTACCGTATGAGTGTTACGGGGATAAGAGAAAGTGTNTATCAGTTCAGAAGAAACTCTACAACCACAAGGGTACAGAGGTAAGCAACTACAGATGATTATAGGTAAGGAAGGACATCAAAAGGTCTGTAATAAGCTCACAGCTTTATGAGAGTCAAGGGTTCTCCCTAAGTACTACAATGAAAGACTAGCTGACGAAATAAGGAAGAATACTTCAACCTAAGCACAACGACCTAAAGAGGAAATGGTCGTGTAACAACTATCTCGCAACAACATTGTAAGCATTCCCAAGGAAAGTGGAACCTACCGTGGCTAATGAACGGGAAGTAATAATTAAAAGTAATATTTGATATCAGATGAGTTGTATGAAAACTCTGGCAAGTATGGGAACTAAGTTAAGCTAAGTATGGACGCAAGGGCAGAAAAACCAGGAAAAGTAATAGCTTACGATT
>ML260098.1:1494-35112 GCA_005239495.1 Nicotiana undulata | reverse complement strand
AACGAAAGACTAGCTGAGGAAATAAGGAAGCAGGCTTCAACATAAGCATAGTGACCTAAAGTACAAATGATCTTGTAACAGTAGTCTCACTATAATGTTGTATGCACTCCATAAGAAAGTGGAATCTATCGTAGCTAATGAACGGAAGAAAAAAAATCAATCAAAAGTTGATAATTGAGATCATATGAGTTATAGGGAACCCCCATAATCATGGGCACTAAGATAGGTCAAGTATCCATGCAGAAAGGGGCAGAACGACCAGGAAAAGTAATTGTTTACATGTAAGACAACTGAGAATGCATGAAAGGAAATCTATGGTGCTAACATGATGAAAGGAAGGTTACGAGTAGTATAAGTATATGTGCGTAGGTCGCAAGCTAAAGTATGGTAGAGCAACAAGGTTTTAGCTAGGCAGGAGTAAGGATAAGAAAATGTGAGTGAGAAGGTGACTAAAATAGGTAATTCCTCGGGATTAAACCCATCACAACAAGAGAGCTAATGGTTTCCATACAGTTATAAAAAGCTCAGTATAGCATGAGTGAACTCAAAGGAGTTTAAAACTAGGAGCATTTAGAAGAGATAGAATGCTACCATAATAGTAAAGTAAGGGTGTAATTGTGATAAATGATAAGAGGATGACGTTTAGACCTTTGATTGAGTAATGATTTTGAGAACAAGTATTTCATGAACTGAACGGGATTAGAATACCCCCATAAGATGAATCACATTGGAATGCTATGAAATACAGTTACTGGAGTATAGTATCGTCCCTAAGTGGATCAGGAAAATCACTTCAGATGTTCCCCGATGAGACGTGAGCCCTAGTGACGATATATTACATAAGAGATTTTAAATTATCAGTGGTAGATTATAGATCAATATTAAGGTGAATCAACAATGAATGGATGAGAGTTACAAAGTATGAGATGAGATTATGCTGTCATTTTTAAGATGGACGGTAATAAGGAAGCATTAAATGGCTTAGATTTATACATATAGGATAAGCGGTGAGAGAAAAACCTGGAGTTGGGTGGCAAGTCTCCATAATAATAAACCGAAGTAAGAGTTATGGTATAGTATGACCTACCTAGTAGTGGTAAAGCCATAAGCATAGATAACTGAGGCTATGAAACAAGATATAGCAATAGTCGTAAGTTCAACAAAATACCAAACAAAGAACTTTAGTACACCTATAGATGCCCAGAGTGACAGCTTGTCCTAGTACAATATATGTTCACCAAGTGAATCCTAAAGATAGGTTAAAAGCTAACAAGAAATAAAAAAAGGAGATAAGAGTCGCATTGGCGCACATTCAAGGTTAGAATTGTCTAGGCTACATGAAAGAAGGTAGAAATAGTTACGACAATGGAAGGAGTTCGACCACAAGTCGTGGTGTGAGAAAGAGGCCTAAAGGGGGGAATGTTCTAGCCTTTGGATTTATTCACCAAACAACTCCCTAGATGGAAAAGACGATATTAAATTATGTAAGAGTTATTGCTTAAGATATGGAAAAGTGCATTAGTCAACATTCGAGGACGAATGTTCCAAAGGGGGGAATGATGTTACACCCCATGTTTTCGTACGTGAGAGTACATCGTAAGTCAATTGATGTAAGCTAAGAAATAAGATTCTATTTGATGGAATATAAAGTAATTTAATCATGTTACGTTGGAGGTCACAAATATTTAAGATCATGAATAACGAGTACCAAGAGGGTTGGAATGCTTAGAAGCTAAACCAGTTGAAGAAAATAAGTTTCGTCGAAAGTCGACGAGTTTGGAATGTTATAACATGTACTTTAGGGTGAGACTATAGTTTATTACATGATAAGGAGGTTATGCTATGATTTAATTTTTATCGTATGATGGTTGAGTTCTACGTTTTGAAGTCAAGCAAGTGGTGGAACAAAAGTTGGCAAAGGTCTTCACAAGTTACACTCATAATGTGCTTAACATTAGGTCAAATGTAACTGAGATTTTATCCTGATATACTTGGAATTATGGGATGATCTACCTACCAAACTGAAGATCTGTGAGTCTAGTTTCCAACGCATTAAACCGTTCATCGATACAACATAGGAGTAGAGAGATATTTGCAATTTCGCGAGACTGCGCAGACATCATAAGTGACAAGTAGGTGGATCACTAGAGCTTTTTGAGAAATAGATTTCATGTGTTATATGAGGTCTTATTGGGACATATTATATACCAAATTGAAGGTCTTGGAATTTAGTTTCCAACTCTCTTAACCGTTCGTTCATACGACATCAGGATAAAAAGATATAAGCGTCGGAAGATGGACCAATCCTAGGGTGCCAAGCTAGCACCTCTTTGACTTTTCCAAACTTGATATATATAAACATTAGGTCGGCTTCTCTTCATTATTAAGAATAAAACGACCAGAAAACATCCATAAACATAACCTCAAGCTTTCTACTAGGGTTTCAAAGAAGAATATCACCCCGGGCATGAAATCGAGAAGCAATAACATCAAAACGATTCCTACGACGTAAGTGTCATTATACCGCCTCTTCTTTTTCTTTGTAGTTAGAGTTTTGGAAGTTACTTCATAATTAAGAAATGTCTAATATCTGTATTTAAGGGTTTAAATATCAAGGAAGTTTGATAAATGTGTTTCCTAATAGTTAGAACTCACGGGACGGTGATCGGAAGCCGTGAGTTCGAGTTATTTGACTTGTAGCGGACTATTTTGTGTTGCTGTTGATCTGCGTGTTTTACTACTGTTTTGTGAAGTTTTTTAGGAGTAAGGGTGTGGATAAACACCATATATATTTAGGGTTGTGATCTGGTCGTTCTTTGTAACATTTTCGGCTCGTTTGACACGACTACGGTGGTCGTCTTATGCGTGAAATGATTAGGTTGTGTGTGGACTTTTTGGTAGGCTCAATATGATTATTATTGATGTTGTTTGGGATATTAGGTGATTTTTTTGACTTGTGTGAAGTCATATAAATAGGGGAGGTGTTGTCCGTTTCATCGTAAAATAGGTTGTGGTTGATACATAATAGTTATGACGCTTAAACGATAACGATAAAGTCATTTCTATTATTGTAGATTAAGGAGTTGTGAAATTTGCGTAGCTTGAGGTTGGTACAGTATATACAAGGTATGTGAGTCTATCCCTTTCCTTCTTTTTCACGACTCCAATTGTACGTAATGCAATGAACGAGCTTCCAAAGATACTATACTCTTAGAAGCTAGCAGTCGTCGTATCCTCGTCACTACTTTGTCGAGGTTAAGCTCGGCACTTACTCAGTACATGGGGTCGGTTGTACTGATACTACACTCTGCACTCTTTTGTGCAGATCCAGGTACCGACCAGCAGTAGAGATATTTAGAGCGGCTATTCGTTTATTCGGAGACACGAGGTATATTTGTCGGCGTTCACAGATCCCGAGAGTCTTCTCTTATTTTCATAACGTTGTTTTATTATATTCAGAACAGTTACATTATTTCTTTCAGCCCATTATTTGTAGTATTCTTTAGTAGTTCGTGAATTGTGACACCAGACCCTGGAGTAGTCTTAGAGTTATTTATATACTAAGTTCGTGGTTCTCTTTATTTAATTGCTTATTATTTTATATTTGGAGTATTTCATTGGAAATCATTTTAATTAAGTTTATTTTAAATTTATTTATTCATGCTTAAGTAAATAATCAAAGGAAATTAGTTAATCGAATACAAACATTGGCTTGCCTAGCAAGTGTGGTGTTAGGCGCCGTCACGATCCCTAAGGTTTAGGAATTTGGGTCATGACAATTTGGTATCAGAGCACTAGGTTGCTTAGGTCTCACAGTTCATGAACAAACTTGGTAGAGTTTGAAGGATCGGTACGGAGACGTATGTACTTATCTCTCAGAGGCTATGAAGTTAGGAACAATTTCACTTCTATTCTACTCCATCGTGCGAATTTATTCTACCGTTGATGATTGAACTTCCCTGCTCTTGTCCTCTCACAAATATCGATAACACGCAAAGCGTCTACAACCAGACAAGAGATGAAGCCCCAATGACAGCTCTGATTAGGGAAAGAGACAGAAGCAGAGCTCAGTCTAAAGCTCGAACATTAACACCTATTGTACAGTCTCAAATGGATCTAGACGCGGAGGTTCTAGCTCAGTCGGTACATGTTGGACTAGTCCAGATTCCAGAGGGATTTATAGCTACTCCAGTATTGCATAACAAGGGAATAGTTGAAAGCATCGGGATTGATTTATATGAGCTGTGAAGTTTAACATTGTTGATTATCGGACATTGTGATCTATGACTTTGTGCCAATAGGGAAGTCATTCCGTCAAGGAATAGATTGCGGGGTCATGTGTTATATTGGTTTGGCTTGGAAGGTATAAGGCCTGAGATTTTGCAAGAGACAAAAGTGGGACTTGCGAAGGCTTACTCAGCGTAGAAGTCACGGTTGCGGATTTTGGGGTGCTCCATAGGGAGTGCAATGGTTAACGACCTTCTAGACTATATGGTTCGTGCCAAGAATTATCTTTATAGAGCTCTACTTTTTGGATCATTGTGCATCAATACGGATAAGAGCTACCTCAAAGAATAAGAGTATATAAATAATTTGGGTAGTTCAGCAGTGTTGAGTCAACATATTAAAAGAAAAAATTGGCCACCGGTGTTTGTGGCAAGACTACGAAGAGGACGAGCAGCTAGTGCAGCATTAACTACTTGACTCAGTTCTCATAAATGCTTTTGAAAGAGTTTGTTTCTCGGACTCTCTATAATGTGTGGCACATAGGGTTTGAACGGTTGCGTCAGGTCACTATGACGGTGTCTAAATATGCCATCATGTTCAATAAGTTAGCCCGTCATACTCCTACTTCGGTTCATATAGCCAGAGAGCAAGTCCATAGACTCATTAAAGGACTTAATTGTGATCGTAAAATTTTTTTGCGACTCAAGGAAAGTTGATACCTTAATTCGGCTAGTGGTAGAAACCGTCCAAGACTTGAGAGAGTCATATTTCATCATAGCACTCAGGCGACGTGCCGCATTGCAGTTATAACTCAACTTACATGACCAGCTAGGGGAAAAGAGGTCGGAATGTCGAAGGTGGAGGTCAGATTCCTAGAGGTGGAGATCCAGCATGTTAATATATTTTCTATGGTATGGCTTAGGTCATTACATTAAATGGTGACATTACAAGAACAATCTCTAATTATTATAAAGTTATAATTTCCTGAACTTAAATTCGGTTATGCGTATCTAATAAAGTTCTCCTAATATGCTCCACTCTCGTGCGAGCTTCGTAA
This sequence comes from Nicotiana undulata, assembly GCA_005239495.1. Lineage (NCBI taxonomy): Eukaryota > Viridiplantae > Streptophyta > Magnoliopsida > Solanales > Solanaceae > Nicotiana > Nicotiana undulata. Next base: position 29,828 of record ML260098.1, on the reverse strand, counting down.
CCCTAAAATCTACTTATGGGAATACGTGTATTGAGAAATTCTATGGGGGTAGCCATATCTATTACTACGTGTTGTAATTTTGTCAACGGAAAATAATTAAAAGAAGGAAAAGGAAGGTTTCGAGTGGCACGATATGCATATTACTTGTGATTCAGAATTGAGGACGAGATCCTCGCGTGTTAATATGATTTGGTATATTTAAACCGGACTACGAGCCGCGGTGGAAGTTATGTAAGGATGAGATCCTTGTGATGGAAATTCTTGTGTTTAAATTCTCCCTTGTGAATTAAAATTTTACTATAGTACTGGTAGGGAGTCATGCCTGTTAGGGTTATTCAAACATTTCTGAATAATAATAATAATAATAATAATAATAATAATAATAATAATAATAATAATAATAATAATAATAATAATAATAATAATAATAATAATAATAATAATAATAATAATAATAATAATAATAATAATAATAATAATAATAATAATAATAATAATAATAATAATAATAATAATAATAATAATAATAATAATAATAATAATAATAATAATAATAATAATAATAATAATAATAATAATAATAATAATAATAATAATAATAATAATAATAATAATAATAATAATAATAATAATAATAATAATAATAATAATAATAATAATAATAATAATAATAATAATAATAATAATAATAATAATAGTAATAATTAAATAAATAAATAAATTATTTATCTGTGCATAATTTTCCAAATCTGTGTTATAATTATTGAGCTTTGACCTACGAGGTATGTGCCCGCCTAGGTGGCGTTAAATGAGATACGTTAAATCGGGTATATAATTATGAGGTCTTCATGAATCGCACCTCATCATCAATATTGTGAAGGTTGAAAGGGGATTATTGTTAACGTGAAGCTGTTGATAATTTCGTAATTGGATATGAAAACCTATTAAGAAAATAGAGGTGGTGAGTATGGGCAGCCTTGCGTATATTCCAGTTGGTGAGAGACCGTTAACTTCAATTATTCAAACGATGGCTAATCAATTCGTGAGGTTGAATATTTCCCCCAGTCGTGTTCTAGCTTGCACAGTCGCTCGGTCTTCCCTAATTGAGCGTATTCGGGAGCGACAGGATGATGACCCACATTTGGCGGTCCTTAGGGACACATATCGGCACGGTGATGGCCAGCAGGTTACAATTGGAGATGATGGTTTTTTCAGGATGCAAGGGCCGGTTATATGTGCCTAATGTTGATGGAATTCGTGAGTTGATCCTTGAGGGGGCTCACAGTTCTAAGTATTCTATTCACCCAGGGGCAGCTAAAATGTACCAAGATTTGAGGCAGCATTATTGGTGGAGAAGGATGAAAAAGGACATGGTGGCGTATATGGCTCGTTGCTTAAATTGTCAGCAGGTAAAATACGAGCATTCAGATGGCTCCTTATGAGGCATTTTATGGTAGACGGTGCAGATCGCCAGTTGGATGGTTCGAGCCGGGAGAGGCTCGGTTATTGGGTACAGACTTAGTTCAGGAGGCCTTGGATAAGGTCAAGATTATTCGAGAGAGACTGCATGCAACTCAGTCTAGGCAAAAGAGTTATGCCGATTGTAAGGTTCGTGATGTGGCATTCATGGTTGGAGAGATAGTACTGCTTCGTGTATCGCCCATGAAGGGTGTTATGAGGTTTGGAAAGAAGGGTAAGTTGAGCCCTAGGGACATCGGGCTATTTGAGATTCTTGATAGAGTGGGGGAGGTAGCTTATAGACTCGCGTTGCCTCCAGGGTTATCCTCAGTTCATCCGGTATTCCATGTGACTATGCTCCGGAAATATAATGGTGACCCGTCCTACGTGTTAGATTTCAGCTCTGTCCAGTTGGACATGGACTTGACTTTTGAGGAGGAGCAGGTAGCTATTTTGTACCGAAAGGTTCGTCAGTTGAGGTTTATGAGTTATCCTTCAATTCGAGTGCAGTGGAGAGGCCAGCCTGTTGAGACAACTACTTGTTCGGTCATGCAGAGTAGATATCCACACTTGTTCGCCATTTCAGGTAATTTTCTATGTTCGTTCAAGGATGAACGTTTGTTTTAGAGGTGAAAATTGTGATGACCCAATTTTTCCTCAAATTGTTTTTAAACTTGCATATATGCCTTCAAAATCACTCTTTATAATAATTGGTATTTTTCCGTAATTTTTCATATTTTTATCAAATTATTTTCCTGTTTATTTAGTGTTTTATATCCAATAATTATTCATAAATGGTGTTATAAATAATTTCAAGATGTTTTCCTGCTCAATATATTATTCATAATCCTATTTAATTCCATTAGGATTTAATTATTTCACAAATTGGCCAATTTGGCATTATTTAGCTAATTACAGCAACTTTTTTGCAATTATAGCACAATTGTACATTTTATACCATTGTAATATCAATAACTAGTCATTTTATATTTTTTATATTAGCTAATCACCTCAATTTCATTTATTTATCCTTAATCTCATTTTATACAATTATTAACTATTTTTATTAATTATCTATCTATTTTTAAGGGGTATTTAACGTTAGCCACATTTATTTAAATTCTAGCCTAATTTCAGCCCCAACCAACCTAATTAATTAACCCAATTGAACACCCAGCCAAGCAGGTAGACGGGCGTAGGGGGCCCACACCAATCCATCCCGAACTTGGTGGTTAAACTATACTGCAGAAATTGAGAATAGATCATGATGAAATTGATGATCTTTCTTTTTTTCCCCTTTCTTTGAACCTTGTCAATGATCGAACTTAAAGATATGAACTGAGTGCCATTTGATGAGTAACTGAGAACAAAGGAGAGGGATATGGAAAGAATGAAGTAATGAAAGAGGAAGTTATATCAGGAGTACATTTTGGACCAGGGAATCGGTGACAGCGAGATATTCCTCCCAGAGCTCTAAAAAATGTATAAACTGGGGTGAGTCTCTATCAATGAGCGCCAGAAAAATCTCCTCATAGTGGAAGGAGTCAATCCCCAGGATGAATGTCTCTACGACNCCCCCCCCCCCTCCGACCTCTCATTTCCCATCTCTCATTCTCTTTCTATTCCTCTCTGATTCTCTTTAGAACCTTCCATTGCTTCCCTCTTCCGATGAAGCTTGTTCGCCTTCTCCGTCCGGTCCCCTCGTCGGAAACTATGGCCTCCCATCATCTCCTGGTTACTCGTTCTCCCTACATCGGTCTAATGACACCCTAAGGCCCTCGGGCAAACCTGGAGCGGTTCACTCACCTCTCATGGTCCCTAATGCCATTTTCTGGCTACCTCCGGTCGTCTGAGTAAGAGCTACGACTTTTCTGGCTAACGCCGGCGACATCTTTAAGGTTTTTCTTATTTCTCTGGGTTTCATGAAACCCTAACTCCTGATATATTTCTGATTTCTTCTAGATCTGCCTTAGATCTATGTATATCATGAAGCTTTTACATGTTTTTCTTTGAAGAACCTTCCTATTTTAAACGATCTTTCATCTTCAAACTAGGGTTTCATAACTCTTTCTTTTAAATGGTTTTCATACGATTTTCTAGTATTCTCTTAAGATTTCTATTGTGTTTAATGATTTTATTGAAGTCTCTCTCTTTATCTGAGCTGTGTTAAGAAAACCCTAATCTTTCTCCCTAAACCTTGGGTCTCTGAATACGTGTTTGCATATGTACTTACGAGCTTTACGATTCTCTGAAATTTTACCCTATGGTGTTCGTATATGTTTCTGACTTTCTTACTCTCTCTACGTGCCTTCATGTTTACCCTGTAAATACACATGAATCCCTAGCTTGTATGATTTTACTCTACTAAGATTGCTAGGGTTTCAGAGTTCTTGAACATTGTCTATTTAACTCGTGTTATTTTTTCTTTAGTTGATACTGGACTTATTTGAACCCTTGATTCCCTCGGATTAGTATCCTTCACTGATCTCTTAAGGTAATACACTACTGATTTTGACCCATGAGTTATTCACTTGCCTTATTGGATTAATTCTACTGTTTAATCGATTTTTAACTAGGATTTTCTGAACCTAGACCAATTACTTGTTCTGTATGCTGAGATTATTTTCCTGTGTGGGGTTCCAGTCATACGAGATACTTTCCTTGGGTGATGCTAGTTTCCTGTAATTTGAACCTCATTCGAGGATTTACTGCTGATTTCCATCATTCCCTACTTATTTTTCATAGCCAATTATGCTATCACACCGATTCTTGGGACATTCCTTAATTGATATGTTATGTATCTAGCATAACTACCTGCCCTATATTTGTATTAGTTTGAAATATTTCCTTATGTATTACATGCCAGCCATGGATTTCTTTCCTTATTTGGTCACTTGTCTTTACCGTTTGAAGTTGACTCCCTTGATTAGAGGGAGTACTTAGACTGATTTCCTAATTGATTCTGATTCCTTTAATTGATGCTTGACTTTGATATGTACCTTATTTACTAATGTTCTTTAAAAACAAAATAAAAACTATATATACACTCTATTCATTCGTTACAGACACATAGACATAGATACAAAACTGATTTGTGTACTCTCTTTTACAAAAAAAGGGTTCCATACTCTCTTCATCCTCTCTTCTGTGCTATTTGCTATTACTTTAAGTGAGCCGGCTATAAGCCAAGGCTGACTACTGTGCATCTCCTATCTTTTCTTGCATTATTGCTTTCTTCATCGTACTGGTATGTTCTGATTTAAGCTTCAGTCATCAAACCAACATGTTTTTATTGATAGTTCAGTTCCTTGTATTCCTGATATGTTTCTACTTGTGGTTCTGTTGTCCAACATGCAATTAGAATTCTGAAACCCCTTTACATGTCTATTTTCACTTTACCTTGAATGATCAATGTGTCTCTCTGCACTCAGCCTCTGTTCTTTATATGCATCTCCATGCTTATGACTAATATGTTAAATTCAATCATGATGTCAGTGGTTTGGTTGATATATTGCTCTAACTTGACACTTAGTCACATCCCTGACCTCCCCTGAATCCTTAGGAACCCTTGGATTATGTGTTTATGTGTGAATCTGCCTGCTTCACAGGCTGTGTATTTGTCCCTCAACCTCTCACCTTTGTTTGTGACTGCTGGGCTACCCTGGGTCCTTTATGTGATTCTGGCTTTGTTTTGTTTTGAGTTGGTAAACTGTTTTCATCAATTGAAACTTTGTTCTGCAAAGGCTGATCTTTACTAAAAGTCCTTCCTCTCGTAAACTGTTTTTCAACACTGTTTTACTTAAACTTCCTAAATTATGAGCACATCTCACTCTAATCCTAGTTTCTTAAGTTCAACCCCTTCATGTGAGCATTGCTTTGGGGACTCTTTGAGTACCCTCTGAACTCTGACACACAAGGCTAGCATTCTCACACTGCACTTACTCCCTCATGGGTGTGATCGCTGCCTGGGATCCTCCGAGGTCCTTAGGAACTCTAACACACCCGGATTATGAAAGGTTATGGCATATGGCATTAAGGACCTGGAGACTTGGGCCTATTGGTAGGCTCCCTATAGTGTAACTTCTTAATTTATTATTTACTTATGTAATTCGTGTAACACTGGTCTGTAATAATTGATTGTATAAACGATTCTGGGGTTGGATAGTGAAATGGGTGGGGTATGCATACTTAGTATAGATGTGGATAGAAATCATCCCCATAGGTTTACTTTTCCTATATGTGCAATAGCCACCGTGCTTAGAAATAACATGCCAATCATGCATTAGATACCATGACAATTAGGTTTATTTCTTTTAGCATCTCATCATAATGGTATTCACTTAGAAATCATGTTCATAGGATCTATAACAACAAGAATTGTGAATATGGGATTCTGTTCATACCAATTGTGTTTTTGTTAAAAATCCTGCTTTAGGACAAATGTGTTAACAAGCTGCAATCTTGTTTCATAATGCCACACACTTAGAGATCCTATTTTCTAGGACAACATTAATAATATGTTATTCCAAATAGTCTCCTGAAACTGTGACTTAACAACTGTGATCACTGCGCATTTAGAAATCATGTTCAGGAATCTTGCATACGCCTCATTCTGCCCTTTTATTGTGCATTTAGAAAATCATGTTCAGGAATTCTGCATATACACCTTTGTACATACATTAGATATCATGTTATAAGTCCATCTCCGCCCAGTTACACCTAGCTTAATTACTTATGTATAATAGGTATAAGGACTTCACTTAGTTCCTCTAAAAGAAAGCTGGTAATGCCTTTATGATTCTGGACACCTAAAATAGTTTATTTACTAATGTTATTTGAACAGTTCCCATAATAATTGGTACATCTAGGCAAGCCTTAGGTGCTGGATCGGTTAAAAACTGGAAACCTACTCTTCACACATACTGTTTGACTAACAACAGGTTAAAATCAGTATTCAGAAACGGATACAATTCCTTATCTAAAATCAATAATAAAACTGCCTCGTTATTGCATTCTCGCCTAGACATCATGCCTTAGGTCCTGAAGTTAGAAAGGCCTTACTTGTGTTTGAGTCGTGCTAATTATGTGCATAACCTATGGAGAAATACTTGGGCCTTATATCTGCTCCTATTTGTTTTCCCCTTATTTGCAGTCCTAATTGTCTTTGCTTGTCGCTTAGAGTTTGTCCTTTAAACCTAGGGGTCAGCCTAGCACCTCCTTTTAGGATAGTAGTTCCAGCCTCCTCCGGGACTGATAGGATGGGATGGGTAATAGCACGCAATAGAGTTCGTGACCAACACACGCTTTAATTATCTTCACGGGGTGGGAAAGGGTAGAATATGGATATGATGACCGGTGCGCTAATACCACGTGTAGCCCCTCTCTGAGGAGTGTCTATCGGGTATTTCATTGATGTGATCCATATTGTTTCAAACCTAGGATGTCTTTCTCTCAAATGTTTTATTAGTTCTTTCAAAAGTTAATAACTCCAATGCTTATTTGAAATCCCCTCTTATTCAAGCCATTACTTGTTATTTGCTTATTGTACAAATTCACGAAAACCATTTGGCCGGGAACCACAGTTGTGGATCCTGAGGGGTGCCTAATACCTTCCCCTTGGGATAATTTCAAGCTCTTACCCAATCTCTGGTAATGCAAACTAGTCTCATGAGTTAATTACTCTAGGTGCCCTAACGCACCTTAAAATCGTTAGGTGGCGACTCTTCTTTTAACCCTCCTCCTTTAAAAGAAGTTGTCAAAATGTCATAAACCCGATCTCTGCTTAAGGGAAAACGGGGGCACAACAAGGGGTCACTCTATGAATTTAGACTCCGTCTAGACTTAATAGCTCTCACGCCCCAAAACTGAGGGACACGACCGACGCTCAACCGGAGGACCCCAGTCAAGCGGACCTGGATTTGCCTTTCCTATCCCACGCATTACCCACGTGATTTCAATATATGATATACATGCGAAATAGCAAGTTATTCTTAACATAAAATTACAACTTGAATTCACTTCTTCTTCTTAGCGTTAATAACATATGATACCAAATGCTTAGCAAAATACATACAACATACATACTTCTACCACGTGGACCACGATCAACACTATCCAAAATACATATGTACAATACCCACATTGTGTCTACGGAGCCTCTAGGAGTAGTAGGAGTTTAGACAGTACTTGCCGACAACAAGGCTTCAGCTATACCTTACAATACAAAACAGACCCAAAAGAAGGTGGCATGAACCACACATGGCCCCGAGAGAAAATGGGGATCACCAACACGGCTGAAGAAACGGAGAGGAGACACTACTGTCGGTGGGCTGAGTTACCTGCTATGGAACAACCTACAATCATCATAGAATGTAGCGCCCCCGGCAAAAGGGACATTAGTACCATTGAATAGTACTAGTATGTATGAATAAACTTTACTCTAAGTAAGATCGACAGTGCACAGATAAGAAACAGTCATATATATCAAATAGTCACAACACAGAGGTACCGAAATGTTCGCAATTAAAGTTCCACAGGTTCTTATTTCAACACCATCACACTCCACCCTTATTTCTTCTCAACATTCCAACCTTATTTCTACCTGTTGCGGCGTGCAACCCAATCCCACCTGACAATCATATTTATTTATTATGTTGCAGCGCGCAACCCGATCCCACCGGACAATCACAACTCAGCCTTATTATGTCATGTTGCGGCGTGCAACCCGATCCCAGTAGACAATCATATTCCACCCTTATTCCTCCTGTTGCGGCGCGCAACCCGATCCCACCGTACAATCACATTCCATGTCAACATGTTCAATTCACAATTCAATCATAGAGAATTTCTTTATAAGAACACAATTTCAATACAACCCACCATCCATATGAGTTCAAGTCACAACAAATCTTGCCCAACTACGAGTCATATAAGACATTATCACAATCAGCGTAGTACGATTAAATCAACCACAATTCATGTTCATCATTTCATTTCACAACTCATAGCACTTAGTCATATTCACATGCTTGGGTTTGTTACCAATATTTCATAACAACATACTAGAGTATTTAATCAACCTTACACATGGTAAAAACATTCACAAGTAAATCACTTTTTCACAATTCCTAATAACATAATACATGGAATTCAACTAGACAGTCAGAGAGTGGGACATCATACCTCAACATAATAAGAACACCCAATTTACACATACTCAGGAAATTCTCACATAGCGGCTGTTCCGGCACCAACAAGGTGACTTTACGAAGATTAAAGTTAGCCAAACATACCTGGAGTCGAAATCCCTTTTTAACTTTTACTCACAAATCACCGAACCGACTAGTACCGTCAATCTAGTTCACAATTAAACACATTCAACTCCGAATTGGAAATCATGCATACCATTCGAACTCTCTTAAGCATTTTGCCGAACACTATGTGACCCCATTAGATTACCAACCCCTTCTTTGTGAAATTTACCCCAACCCACATCCTTTTACTAGATTAACACCATTATTAAACATGCATGCAAGGTCTTAGTTAATATTTTAAAGAATCAATTCATGCTAATCCTTGCTTTGTTTAAAATCAGAAAATGAATGGAAAAAGGGTTGGGAACTCTTACCTGTTAGAATGAGGAAGAAGAAGATTACTCGAAATATCAGGCCTGAGGGACTTTGAAAATCAAATTGATGGAAGAACCACTCTCACTCTCAAGAACTCCCCTTTCCTTCTCTCTATTTTGTTTAGAAAACTCGTTAAAATGAAGGGGTGGGGTGTTTTAATGAACTGGGGGCCGGGTTTTAAAATTAGAAAAAAGAATAAGAGCCCGACATAGGAATGCGGTCAGGAATGTGATGCAGACCGATCGCAGAATGGCCCTCAAGATGGGCCAAAATTAAAAACACAATGTAAAGGTATGAGACCACTATGCGGTCCGCATACACGTTATGCGATCGTGTAGTGCGTCGCATAACCTCCCTCACCAAAAATTGATGGGCAAGAGTGCGACAACTATGCGGTCCGCATAACTAGAATGCGATCGCATTCTGGACCGCATAGTTGTCCTCAATTTGGGCAGTGGCCTGCCCAGGTATGCGACTATTATGCGGTCCGCATACCCGTCATGTGATCGCATAGTGCGTCGCATACCCGTCACGGGGTACTTTTCATTCAAAAATAGGTCCGTTTTAAGGATTTCTACAGTTAGAACAACTCGGGGACTTATTCGGGCATTATTTTAAACAAGAAATTTTACGGGTCCTTACATCCTCCCCCACTTAAAATCATTCGTCCTCGAATGAGGATTTTTGGAACTCATTTGGTTTTGAAAACATGACATGCAAACTCCCAATCCCTCTAACTCCAATATTTTCTGAAAATTTCGCCAGAGTTTCCTTTGTATTTAGACCTATCTACCTGTCAGAGAGCCCCCGAAACACATTTCCAAGCATCATTACACAGTTTATGTTATCCCTACAACTGGTATAGAATTCATTACCTCAACACTTGCACATATCCAATCACTTTGACAACTACACATAGTTCATTCTCTTTACATCACAAATTTGCATATGATCCAATTAGTGTCACATACTTGCACATAATTTGGTCATTTTAGTGAGTCCCATACAGTTCAATCACCTCAATACACCGTATACATTTCAATTAATCATTACCAATCTACACTACTATTAATCATTTACCTATCACATAAGTTTCACAAAACTCTCATTTACTTCAAGGGTAGCACACTATCCAATTAATAACAACATATACAATTTTAGCACGCATTTGGAAGTCACAACAATAAGGCAATTAGGGGAAAATGGGGTGCCTTTGCACAAATCTGAATACAACATCAAATTGCCTAGGGATAACAGTTTGCACGATCACTATTAGACTTGCTCAAATAGATGGGGATAATTTTCTCTCGTTTCTTTCTCTGCTTCCCACGTGGCTTCCTCGACATGTTGACTTCGCCATAACACTTTAACAGAAGCAATCTCTTTGTTTCTCAATTTACAGGCTTGCCTATCAAGAATAGCAACCGGTACCTCTTCATATGATAACTCTTCATTAACCTCAATAGCCTCAACTAGCACGACGGCGGATGGATCTTCAACCACTTTCTTCAACATAGACACATGGAACACAGGGTGCACTAATGACATTTCAAGGGGCAATTCCAGCCTATAAGCCACCGGTCCTATCCTTTGAGCAATCCGATATGGCTCGACGTACCTAGGGCTCAACTTCCCTTTCTTCCCAAATCGCATGACCCCCTTTATGGGAGACACCTTCAAGAACACCCAATCATCTACTTGGAATTCCAATTCTCTTCGACAAACGTCTGCATAGGATTTCTGACGATTCTGAGCAGTTTTCATCCTCTTCTGAATGACTCTAACTTTTTCCATAGCTTGGTGCACAAGATCTGGCCCTAACAATTCTGCCTCACCAGCTTCGAACCATCCAATCGGAGATCTACACCTTCTTCCGTACAATGCCTCAAATGGGGCCATCTGAATAATAACATGAAAGCTGTTATTGTTAGCAAATTCGATAAGCGACAAATGGTCATCCCAACTACCTTTGAAATCTAAAACACAAGCCCGTAACATATCTTCAAGCGTCTGAATAGTCCACTCCACTTGGTCATCCCAACTACCTTTGAAATCTAAAACACAAGCCCGTAACATATCTTCAAGCGTCTGAATAGTCCGCTCTGCTTGACCATCAGTCTGTGGGGGGAAAGTCGTGCTGAGATTCACCTGAGTACCCAAACCTTGCTGAACTTTCCTCCAAAAATTAGTTGTGAAATGGGTTCCTCGAACGGAGATAATAGAAAATGGAGTACCATGAAGTCTGACTATCTCCTTGATATACAACTGAGCATATTGTTCTGCAGTATCGGTGGACTTGACTGGCAAAATGTGAGCTGATTTGGTGAGTCTATCCACTATCACCCAAATTGAATCTAACTTGCGCTGAGTGCGAGGTAACCCTACCATGAAATCCATGTTGATCATCTCCCATTTCCACGTCGGTATTTCCACAAGCTAGGTTAATCCACCGTGTCGTTGATGCTCGGCCTTCACCAGCTGAAAATTCGGACATCTAGATACAAAGTCCGCCACACCCCTCTTCATATCGCTCCACCAATAAATTCCCCAAAGATCATGATACATTTTCGTAGAGCCTGGGTGCACAGAATACCTGGAATTATGAGCCTCCGCCATTACCCTCTCCCAAAGATTATCCACATCTGGAACACATAGCCTATCTTGACATCGCAATACTCCATCATCGATTGCGAGGGAAAATGCCGAAATCTTGTTATTCAGAACTGCCTCCTTCAACTGTGCCAATGTTGGATCAATAAACTGCTTTTCTTTGACTTCCGCTACAAGTGACGATTTTGTTCCATTATGCACCATAACCTCCCCTCCGTCCGAGATAAAAAGACAAACCCCCAAACTGGCCAATTGATAAACCTCCCGAGCCAAGGGCCTCTGATCCGCTTCCAAATGAGCCAAACTACCCATAGACTTCCGATTGAGAGCGTCGGCCACCACATTCGCCTTCCCTAGATGGTACAAGATGTTCATATCATAATCCTTAAGCAATGCTAACCACCTCCGCGGCCTTAGGTTCATCTCATTCCGCTTGAATAAATACTGAAGACTCTTGTGGTCTGAGAACACGTCCACATGGACCCCATAAAGATAATGCCGCCAAATATTAATGCAAACACCACTGCCGCGAGCTCCAAATCATGCGTCGGATAATTCTTCTCGTGATTCTTGAGTTGCCTTGAAGCATACGCTATAACCTTCCCATGTTGCATCAACACACACCCCAAACCAACCCTTGAAGCATCGCAATAAACCACAAATCCCTCTATACCTTTTGGCAAGGTCAATACCGGTGCCGAAGTCAATCTCGACCTCAATTCCTGAAAACTCTTCTCACAAGCGTCGGACCACTGGAACTTCACTGCTTTCTGCGTCAATTTAGTCAATGGGGAGGCGAGGGTAGAGAATCCCTCCACAAACCTCCGATAATACCCAGCTAGACCCAAGAAACTGCGAATCTTTGTCGGGGTTGTTGGTCTAGGCCAATCCTTCACTGTCGCGATCTTCTGGGGATCAACCTGAATCCCTTCTCTGGAAACAACAAGACCCAAAAAGGTGACTGATTCTAGCCAAAACTCACATTTCGAAAATTTAGCATACAACTGGTGATAAATGAAGAGTCTGCAGAACTGCCCTAATATGGTTAAAATGATCCTCCCGACTCCGCGAATAGACAAGGATGTCATCAATAAAAACAATCACGAAGGAGTCTAGAAATGGCTTGAAAACTCGGTTCATAAGATCCATGAAAGTTGCTGGAGCATTGATCAGTCCAAAGGACATTACCAAAAATTCAAAATGACCACAACGAGTCCTGAACGCGGTCTTAGGAATATCCTGCTCTCTGATATTCAACTGATGATACCCGGACCGTAAATCAATTTTGGAGAAAAACCTCTCACCTTGCAATTGGTCGATCAAATCATCTATCCGAGGCAATAGATATTTGTTTTTGATGGTGACTTTGTTGAGATGCCGATAATTAATGCACATCCGAAGCGACCCATCCTTCTTTCTGACAAAAAGAACCGGTGCGCCCCAAGGCGACACACTCGGCCGAATGAACCTTTTTTCTAATAAGTCTTTCAATTGTTCCTTTAACTCCCTCAACTCTTCTGGCTATTGGCTGCGTATCTGGTAGTACATCAATCCCAAAATTGATCTCTCTATCTGGCGGAATCCCTGGAAGCTCGTCCGAAAATACTTCAAGAAACTCATTCACAACAGGCACGGACTCGGGAGCAGGCACCTCTGAAGTGGTGTCCGCAACCCGGACCAAATGATAGACACACCTCTTCTTGATCATATTCGAAGCCTCAAGGTAGGAAATAAACCTACTCTTCGGCACCACACCATTCCCCTTCCACTCAATAACCGGATCACTAGGAAACTCGAGCCTCATAACTCTGGTTCGGCAGTAGAGTTTAGCAAAGCACGAATAAAGCCAGTCCATTCCCATGATAACATCAAAATCCACCATCCCAAGCTCGATAAGATCGGTCGTGGTATCTCGACCACACACCGTGACAACACAATTTCTATAGACTCACGCGGCTGTAATAGAATCACCAACCGGAATCGATACGAGGAATGGCTCATGTAGCTATTCGGGTTCTATCCCAAAACTTGAAGCAATAAATGGGGTAACATAACACAAAGAGGACCCCGGATCAATAAGAGCATAAACATCAAGGGCTTGTACAATCAGAATACCTGTGACAACATTTGGAGAAGCCTCCGCACTCTGGCGACCACTTAAAGCATAGAATCGACTGGGTCCACCCCTAACTCGTACTCCACCCCTAACTGCACCGCGCCCTGCTGGAGCTGGAGGACGCAGGACACACCCAGGATGTGGTGACTGAAGAACCGAATGGCTGAGCAAAACCCCTACCTGTGCCCTGACTGGGCGCACGGCAGTCCCGCTGGATATGACCTCTAACTCCACATCTATAGCACACCGGGATATCCACGTAAAAAGATCCAGTATGAAACCTCCCACACTTAGGGCAGGGGCCCTGCCGCTGCTGCTGGGGTCTCCCACCCGAACGACCTGACTGAGGAAACCTCCTGCTAGCTGAATCGGGTCCAGAACTACCTCCCTGTTAATAACTGTGCACGGATGGCGGTGCACTAGCTGAGGACTGTGTGTAAGACTGGGACGGCCCTGATGACCCTCTCCCATGAACTGGTCTGCTCCTCCAAACTGAACTCCCCGAGTGACCCGCTGACCGGGCCCTGCTGCTACTTTCTCTCTCTCTCTGACCTTATCTTCAATTTCCTAGCCTCTGTAGCCTGGGAGAATACCACAATCTTCCCATAATTCATGTCTGATTGCAAGGCAGTTGTAGCAACTTTATTCACAACCAAGGGACTAAGGCCCTAAACGAAACGTTGAACCCTGGCATCCATAGTCGTCACCAAGTGAGGAGCATACTTAGACAACCTCACGAACTCCATGTGGTACTCCCACACGCTCATGGTGCCCTGTCTGAGGACCTCAAACTCTATAGCACGGGCTGCCATAGTCTCGGCAAGCCAAAAGTGATCCATGAAAGCATCGACGAACTCATCCCACCTCGCCGGAGGACTTCCCACCCCATGGGAATCCTCCCACATCTCGAATCATGAATATGTTGCTCGCCTCAGCCTATAAGAAGCTAAATAAACGCCCTCTGTCTCTGTAGCCTTCATAACTCGAAGAGTCTTGTACATCTCATCTAGAAAATCCTGCGGATCGGCCTCTGGATCAGTAACTGAGAACTCTGGAGGGGCCAACCGCAGAAACTGGTTGACTCTGGAACCGAAGGAATCTCCCTGCCCGCTAGAAGACACAGGGGAAGCATGAGATCTTTGGGCCTGAGCGGCCACCAACTGAGTCATTATATGGATAGCTCTCCTAAGGTCCCCATCGGAGGTACCGGGACCGGAAGCTGGAACTGAAAAAAGATCAGGAATGTCAGCGGGAGGGATTGCAGCACCCTCCGCCGCAGTAGGAATAAGAACACTCTGGTCCGGAATAGAAAGGCTAGGAAGATTCAAGGTCGAGGAATCACTCTCACCCGCACCATCTAGTACATAATTCACCCCACCTCTTCTTTGGTGCCATTTACTGAAAATTCGGAACAATGCACTAGTTAGGCAAGGATAATTTCACTTTTGACTTCACCGCATGATACGGAATAACAATGAAAGGGTATTTTCCTAAATGTCCATGTAGCCCCCTAATTATAGATGTGGTCGACAACACACCGATAAGAAAGGCTTTAATAGACACGGTTCCGAGACATCCTACACTTTTAAAACCTTAGGCTTTGATACAAAGTTTGTCACGCCCCAAAACCGAGGGACACGACCGGCGCTCAACCGAAGGACCCCAGTCAAGGAGACCAAGATTTTCCTTTCCTATCCCACGCATTACCCACGTGATTTCAATATATGATATACATGCGAAATAGCAAATTAGTCTTAAACATAAAATTACAACTTGAATTCACTTCTTCTTCTTAGCGTTAACAACATATGATACCAAATGCTTACCAAAATACATACAACATACATACTTCTACCACGTAGAGCACGATCATCACTATCCAAAATACATATGTACAATACCCACATTGTGTCTACGGAACCTCTACGAGTAGTAGGAGTTTAAACAGTACTTGCCAGCAACAAGGCTCCGGCTATACCTTACAATACAAAACAGACCCAAAAGAAGGTGGCATGAACCACACATGTCCCCGAGAGGGAATGGGGCTCACCAACACGGCTGACGAAACGGAGAGGATACACTACTGTCGGTGGGCTGAGTTACCTGCTATGGAACCACCTACAATCATCATAGAATGTAGCGCCCCCGGCAAAAGGGACGTTAGTACCATTAAATAGTACTAGTATGTATGAACAAACTTTACTCTAAGTAAGATCAACAGTGCACAGATAAGAAACAATCATAGATATCAAAGAGTCACAACACAGAGGTACCGAAATGTTTGCAATTAAAGTTCCACAGGTTCTTATTTCATCACCATCACACTCCACCCTTATTCCTTCTCAACATTCCACCCTTATTTCTACCTGTTTTGGCGCGCAACCCGATCCCACCTGACAATCATATTTATTTATTATGTTGCGGCGCGCAACCCGATCCCACCGGACAATCAGGGCCTTATTACGTCCTGTTGCGGCGTGCAACCCCATCCCACCAGACAATCATATTCCACCCTTATTCCTCGTATTGCGGAGCGCAACCCGATCCCACCGTACAATCACATTCCATGTCAACATTTTCAATTTACAATTCAATCACGGAGAATTTCTTTATAAGAACACAATTTCAATACAACCCACCATCCATATGAGTTCAAGTCACAACAAATCTTGCCCAACTACGAGTCATATAAGACATTATCACAATCAGCGTAGTACGATGAAATCAACCACAATTCATGTTCATCATTTCATTTCACAACTTTTAGCACTTAGTCATATTCACATGCTTGGGTTTGTTACCAATCATTCATACCAACATACTAGAGTATTTAATCAACCTTACACATGGTAAAAACATTCACAAGTAAATCACTTTTTCACAATTCCTAATAACATAATACATGGAATTCAACTAGACAGTCAGAGAGTGGGACATCATGCCTCAACATAATCAGAACACCCAATTTACACATACTCAGGAAATTCTCACATAGCAGTTATTCCGGCACCAACAAGTTGACTTTACTAAGATTAAATTTTGCCATACATACCTGGAGTCGAAATCCCTTTTTAACTTTTACTCACAAATCACCGAACCGACTAGTACCGTCAATCTAGTTCACCATTAAACACATTAAACTCAGAATTGGAAATCATGCATACCATTCGAACTCTCTTAAGCATTTTGCCGAACACTATGTGACCCCATTAGATTACCAACCCCTTCTTTGTGAAATTTACCCCAACCCACTTCCTTTTACTAGATTAACACCATTATTAAACATGCATGCAAGGTCTTAGTTAATATTTTCAAGAATCAATTCATGCTAATCCTCCCTTTGTTTAAATTCACAAAATTAATGGAAAAAGGGTTGGGAACTCTTACCTGTTAGAATGAGGAAAAAGAAGATTACTCGAAATATCAGGCCTGAGGGACTTTGAAAATCAAATTGATGGAAGAACCACTCTCTCTCTCAAGAACTCCCCTTTCCTTCTCTCTATTTTGTTCAGAAAACTCATTAAAATAAAGGGGTGGGGTGTTTTAATGAACTGGGGGTCGGGTTTTAAAATTAGAATAAAACAATAGGAGCCTGACACAGGAATGCGGTCAATAATGCGATCGCATTTCTGACATGCGGTCCGCAGACCGATCGCAGAATGGCCCTCAAGATTGGCCAAAATTAAAAACACATTGTACAGGTATGCGACCACTATGCGGTCCGCATACACGTTATGCGATCGCATAGTGCATCGCATAACCTCCCTCACCAAAAATCGATGGGCAACAGTGCGACAACTATGTGGTCCGCATAACCAGAATGCGATCGCATTCTGGACCGCATAGTTGTCCTCAATTTGGGCAGTGGCCTGCCCAGGTATGCGACCATTATGTGGTCTGCATACCCGTTATGCGATGGCATAGTGTGTCGCATACCCAACTTCTGGTAAATTACTTCTTTCGAATTACGGGGTAGTTTTTATTCAAAAATAGGTTTGTTTTAAGGATTTCTACAGTTATAACAACTCGGGAACTTATTCGGGCATTATTTTAAACAAGAAATTTTACGGGTCTTTACAATAGCCCTAAAAAGATTATTTTTAAATACCTTGATTTGCATGCGTAGTCCGGGCGTGAAACCGGAAAGCTTTTATGTGAAAATATGGGAAATAGTAATTTCTAGAGTTAAAAATATTTGGTGCCGAAGTATGCCCTAAAACACGTAAATTTTCCTTGTAAACTTGAAATTAAATTAGTAGGTAGTAGAATCCTATTCATGTACAACCATAGGAAACCCTCATACCCTATTTTTGTGTAAAGAATAAAAAAAAATTGTACATAAACATATTACTGCCAATAGACTTCGAAAGTTTTGTTGTCTCTTAAGGTTTATTATCTAAACAAAAAAAATTTACCGACATTGAATAGCAGAAAGTAGACTAATATCAAAACCACGAACAGAAAGACTGGCTTGGGGGATTCAAAAATACAGTCCAACACCGCTAGGGGACTGACTACTCCTCGGAACGTCAACGGTAAATATGCGAGAGAGAATAGATAAAATGGACACACACACACATCGATGTGTTGTTCAAGAGAGAAGGGAAGAACAAGCTAATGAGATTAATGTGAGTCGGAGCAATGGAAATGACGACGTTTCATCGAAGAAGCTAGCGCTGCGGCTGTATCCATGTGTAGAGCAGAAGGAGAAGAATTATGAGATCGGCATCTATCGAGCATCATACTCAGTTCATCTCGAGACAACAAGGTCCAATACATGACTGATATTCTCCTCCGTTACTCTCCTCGCTCTGAGCACAGTTGCATGCAGAAACATGGAGATCACAGGCAGAAAATTATATCAAGGTATTAGCCTCTACACATTGTGTTATATACCATGCACGCCGCAAATTTCTTTGTGCCTTCATTTATTAAGGCGATCAGTGAGAACAAAGAGGAAAGCTTTAGAAAAATAGCGCCTGAACCTTCTCCAGGTGTTTTTACATTTGAAATGCTTCAACCACGTTTTTGTGAGATGATGTCGGCTGAGGTACAAAACTTTGAGAAGTGGGTTCATGAAACAAAATTCAGAATCATGTGTCCCAATACGATGAGCAAATTTGGAGCTATTCTTGATGACTTTAGCCTTCGAAACATGCTTCTGAAGTTTATGGTACGCCCTATTTCAACAGATTGATCCGAGCGTTGGTGAATTGGTAAAGGAAAAAGCTAAATTGTGTAATTTTCCGAATTTGAGGTAAGTGTTTGGTCTAACTTTGACTTGAGGGAATAAGAATCCCCAATTGTTTACTATGTGAAATGCATGGGCGTGGTGTATAGCTAAGGTGAAAAGTATCTATGCACCACCCAATTTGCATGTTAAGCATGATCCCTTTCTCGTTCCCAACTTAATTGATTCTTATATTAATTGTTCTATGTCCATTATTATTTCTATGACTACTAGGCCTTGTTATTTTATTGTTAGATATTGTTGTGGTTATTTTGTAAAGAGTATTGGTTATTTTAGTTGGATTCCTTGCGGTACAAAACGGTTGAGTGGTTTGGCATTGATTTTACGAATTATATATATATATATATATATATATATATATATATATATTGTTGGTTTCATTTTTGATAATACTGAGGAAGTGATGAGGAATGCAGTTTAACTGTTTTATGATTGTTGAGGTTTACGTGGTTGTTTGATTTCAATTGATTGTTGCCAATTGTTGTGGAAAGAGTATTAAAAGTGTTGGTTGTTCTCTTGATTTTATCATGGTACATAAAGACTGAGTTGGGTTGACAGCGTTACGGTGTTTACACATATTCTGGTTGGTTTTATTGTGAAATGATATTGGTTGAAGCTTACGAGCTATACGGTTTTCTGTTTGAAATTTGTTGAAATGAAAGTGTTGTGAAAGGCTTGGCCTGAACTGTGAAAGTTTTTGATGAATAAACAAAATTAGTGTGATAAGGGGGTTGTGACAAAGGGTGGATAATTGATTGTGATATTGTGAATAGATGGGATCAGGTTGCACGCCGCAACAAGACAATGATAAGGGAGAATATGCATGTTTTACTGTTAACAAAATAAAGGCTGGAACACTCATTATTTTATTGTCATTATTTCATACTCTGCTTTAACTATTATTTTAAAGTGGAACTTGTTCTGTTTACAATTTGTCGAGACATAAATATTGTGAAAGGTTTTGACTTGAAAAACGGTGATAAACGGGTTGTGATAAGGGGGATAATTGATTATGATATGGGTGATAAATTGATCGTGATACGGGCGAATAAATTGATATGATATGTCTGGTGGGATCGGGTTGCACGCCGCAACAAGGAGCAATAAGGGAGGAAATTATATTTTTAATGATTTTCAAAGAAAAACAAAGATGTGAAAACTACCATTTTATATTACTATTTTTCGTATTTTGGCACTACTTTTATTTAAAGTTAAAGTTTGGAAACTTGGAAATTATTTGAGAGTTTGTTATAGCTGAGGCCTGGAAAAGGCGGCTGAGTTATTTCATTGTTGTTGTAGTACTTAATTATTTATTTAGAATTCCTTCTTGCTTTATATTTATTGTCTCAGTTATATTTTTCTTGTTCGTGTAGAATTGTTTTATTGCGTTATTGTATATATTATTATCACAGGTTATATATTGTAGATACCCGTCGTAGCCTCGTCACTACTTCATCGAGATTAGACTCGGCACTTACTTAGTACATGGGGTCGGTTGTACTGATACTACACTCTACACTCTTTTGTGCAGATCCAGGTACCGACCAGCAGTAGAGATATTTAGAGCGGCTATTCATTTATTTTGAGGCACGCCTTCGCAGATCCTGAGAGTTTTCTCCTATTTTCATAAGGTTGTTTTATTATATTCAGAACAATTACATTATTTCTTTCAGCTCATTATTTGTAGTATTCTTTAGTAGTTCGTGAATTGTGACACCAGACCCTGGGGTAGTCTTAGAGTTATTTATATACTAAGTTTATGGTTCATTTTATTTAATTACTTATTATTTTATATTTGGAGTATTTCATTGGAAATCATTTTAATTAAGTTTAATTTAAATTTATTTATTCATGCTTAAGTAAATAATCAAAGGAAATTAGTTAATCGAATTCTAACATTGGCTTGCCTAGCAAGTGTGGTGTTAGACGCCGTCACGATCCCTAAGGTTTGGGAATTTGGGTCGTAACAATAGTATTTATCTTCAATATTTTTAATTTATGTTTATATGATTAGTGTAACGACCCAACCGATCATTTTGAGCTCTAGTGCGTCGTTCAGCAGTTTGAGGTCATGGGCAGCTTCATTTCACGTGTTATGACTCGTACGCATGGTCGGAATTGAAATTCGTGAAGTTCGGGTGTATTTGGAAAGAGAATTCTCATCTCAGAAACCTTAAGTTGGAATAATCGGCTAAGAGTGGAATTTGGAGTAAACGACATCGGAATCAGGATTTGAAGGTTCCAGCAGGTTCCTATGATGATTTCGAACTTGGGCGTATGTCCGGATCAGGTTTTGGATAACCCGGGAGCGTTTCGGCGTATATTGTGGAAGATAGCAGTTTAGAAGAAATTTCATAAGTTTGGGTTGGAAGGCATTTCAGTGTTATAGATGTCCGTTTGGGATTCCGAGTCTGGGAATAGCTCCGTATGGTGATTCTGGAGTTGGGAGCGCGGTCGGAAGTGAATTCGGATGTCCGGAGGTCATTTTGAAGTCATTTGGCTAAAGATAGAAACTTGAAGGTTTTGAAGAATCCGACCGGAAGTGGAAATTTTGATATCGGGGTCGGAATGTGATTCCGGAAGTTTGAGCAGTTGTGTTATGTCATTTATGACTTGCTTGCAAAATTTAATGTCATTTCGAGTAGTATAGGTCGGTTCGGCACATTGTTAACGAATTCAAGGACTTAAAGTTCTTAAGTTTGATTCTAGGGGTTTTGAGGTGTGATTCTGAGTTTTAGCGTTGTTTTGGATGTTCTAAAGGCTCGAGCAAGTCCGTGGGATGATTTGGGACTTGTTGGTACATTTGGTTTGAAGTTCCGAGGGCTCAGGTGAATTCCGGGTAGGTCCCGGGATGTCTTTAGTCTTAAAACATAGATGTTGCAGGTCAGAGAAGTCAAATCTCTGAACCCACCACCGAGGTCCGCGGTCTTTTTTGTGCTGACCGCGGTGGGGGCATTCACGACCCTGGTCGTTTTTTCGTGGTCCGTGGTGGAGGAGCTGGGCCACTAGTCCGACTTCGGAGGCCTATAACTTTTGGTCTACAAGGAATTTGGAGATGATTCAAAAATAAAAGTTTTAGGCCTTCGTGTCTAGTTTCCAGAAAGGTAAATAAATTGTAATGTGGACATCTGTAGAGAAAGTTATGACCAAATTACTAACGCATGTCACTGCAGTCATTTTTTCTTGGTTTTCTTCACTTTTTCTTGATTTTACCACCGAGGTCTGCGGTCGTACTTGTGCGGACCGCGGTGGGGGTCTGAGAGGGGTATAAATAAGTGGAATTTTCAGTTATTTTTCATTTTTCAAAACACCAAAAACATAAGAGGCGATTTTCCAAACCCTTTTTCTTCTCCAAAACTTTTGTAAGTGATTTCTAACTCATTTTCTTCACTCCTTAACTTCTTTTTACAAGATTTCATCCTAGAATCTAGGGTTTTCATGGTGGAATTGGGAATTTTGGGTAAAACCTAAGAATATTGAAATTTCAGGATTTAGACCTCAAATTGAGGTCGGATTCCAAAACCATTTATATATCCGGGTTCGGGAGCGCATGGGTAATCGGGTTTTGGTCCGAATTTTGGGTTTGGACCGAGCGGGTCCGGGTTCAATATTTTACTTTTTGGGGAAAGACTTTAGAAAACTCACTTCCATGCATTATAATTGATTAATTTAGCATTTATTGATATAATTAAGTCACTTGTGGCTAGTTTCGAGTCCTTGGGAGACGAGTTTGAAGTTTCGGGCGCTTTCGTGACCCGAAAAGTAGGTTTGACACGAGGTGAGTCGCCTTTCTAACCTCGTAAGAGGGAATTGTCCCCATAGGTGATTTAAATGACTATGAGCTAATGTTTGTGGGGGCTACGTACGTACAAAGTGATGAGAGTCTGTACGCGGAGGCTATTATTGTTATGTCCGGGTAGTTAGGCCCACAGCATGACTTGCGTTCTTTCTAGAAATGAATTATATGCTTTATGAATTTATGTTATATGAAACTTTGGTTTCCCTGAGATCACAGAAATTGGTAATTTAAAGGAATTGTTCATTGAAAGTAATTTAAGAAAATGTTGTATGAGCATGTGACCGTTTCGAATTTACATTCCGCGAGCGGAGTGTTATTTCCCCCACTCTCATGGGAGCGGGTCGTACGCCACGGCGGATTGAAATATATATTCATAGTTCGGGCCGTTCGACCCTCGGTAGTGCACAGATATGATTATTATGATGGCTCAGGCCTGTTGTCCTTATCTTGTATGCCTATGCTAAATTGTTAAATGATTTCATGGATAATGACTTGACAGATATTTGGGGGGAAATGAAGTAGAAATTATTTATTTATTTCCAGTGTTTATTGAATTGTAGTTACTTTTAAAGTTTACTGATTTTATTACTCTCGTATGCCTTTTGCTGTTGTCATATATTGTTAAATTATATTGTTGGACCCTAGTGAGTGTCAAGTCGACCTCTCGTCACTACTTCTTCGAGATTAGACGGGATACTCACCGGGTACATATTTATTTATGTACTCATGCTACGCTTGCTGTTCATTTCTATTGCACAGATACTTTCATAGCAATGTGGCCGGCACCGGAGACTTATGTTTAACCAAAGAATGAGATTCCTTGACCAAAGCTATTTTAGGATAAACGCGGGTTACTGATAATCGAGTGAATAATATAATAAATAAAGGAATAATAAGCATTATCGAATGCAGAAAAGTAAAGCAGTTTGTATTCGAGAATTCAGATCATTCTATGGATTACAATTCTTCCCTTTGGCTTCCTAGCATAACGTTTTGGTTTCTGTAATGATTTCTTATTAATGGATAATTATTACATTAATGAGGCGTTACAAAGGATCATCAAAGGATAACCGTTACTATTATATAGGAGTTACATAACGTATAAGTCATTAACTGTTGATTCTCGAATCTATCTGTGGCTTTGCTTGGGTTCTTTACGACCGCATCTCTTCTTCTTCATTGGGTTTTCCGTGGCTGATGCACTCGTGGATGATGAATCAATCCCTTGCATGTCGATTCAATCTCGTGCTCGTGCTTGTTTAGTTAATTTCGTACCTCTTTATAAAATCATGTCCATCTGTGACGTTTTCTTTGGTCCACGTAGCTAGCTAAGTTGTCAAGGTCTTACTTATGTATGATACTTTTTTTTACCAATACAGATAGTCCCCCCACTTACAATATATTTATCGATTAATATTTGGTAAGTGGATATGCATTTATGGCGGGAATATTTTGCCTCCGCTTTGCTTCGTAACATTGTATCTTTTTATGAACACAGTCGTCGTTTATCACTTCCATTTAATGCTCCTTCCATGTGTCCTTTTCTGATTGGCTTTGCAATGAATCGGTGCTTTTTAAGTCTTTTTGCATGTATATCAGTCCCGAAGTGACATCTTTAATTGTGACTTTCCATCATTATTCTTCCATGTTTTGACGGTTGCCCTTATGTATAAATAGTCTTCTTCCTTTCTTTACTTTCACGGAACACTTCCATACTTAATTCCTCTTTTACAAAGAATTTTGCTTTGTTTTCGTAAAGATGTATTCATCAAACCAACCAGAAAAGGTTATAGACGTAGAGGCTCTGGCATCTTATTCTTCTCCATCTAGGAGCCGAAGAGGTGGTCGACTGAGGAGTCTGGGATCTGCCTCTACTAGAGGTTCTTCTTCCCCTCTGGTTTCTCCTCCTTCCGCTAGGTCTTTGTTGTCCCCTAGAGCTAGGTCTTCTCACTCTGTTTCTAAGAGTAAGGATGATATTCGTGAACCCAAAGTTGACGAAATTATTCCTGCTGAGATAGTCTTTTCAAGGGAAAATTCATCTATCGCTGAACAATCTTCTTCTTTGGAGAGTGTAGAGAAGCATGCGAGAATTAGTACTGAAAGTCACATTCCTCTTGTCCGCAGGGAGTGTTCGTGGGAGTCTAATGTTCCTATTCTTGTGCCGAATAATAATTTGAGGATTATGTCTTACGAGGCGGGTTATTCCTTCGTTTACACTTATCCTTTTACACTAGGATTTAAACCTCCCATCGACCCTGTTATCATCGAGTTTTGCCGCTTCTTCAATATCCGTCTAGGAGAAGTCGGTCCTTTAGTGTGGCGAGTAGTTGCTTGCTTGAGAGTTTTAGCTTCTAAGGTTTCAGTTCCCTTCACCTTCCACCATCTTATTCATTTATATTCTCCTCTCTTATTTCGTCAAGGGGTTTTAACTCTGGCTGCTCGGAGTAAAAGAGTTTTAGTAACCCCAGGTGACGATAAGGACAGAGGTTGGTATCTCAGGTACGTTACCATTCCCACTGCTGTTTTAGTTGGTGAAAACAATCCTCCCTTCCCTGAGAAGTGGAACCGTGCACGTAAGTACTTTTTGGTTCGTATCTATTTTCTTCATTTAGATTTGAATTGCGTTTTTAATCTGTTTTTCTCTTCTTTTTTAGCAATCATGAATACCGTCGAGAATGTCTCCGATATTCGTGATTGGGTAGAAAGAATGTTGTCTGCCGCTCCTGTTGAAGAAAGATCTTGGAAGTACTTTACCATGAAGTACAATTGGATTGTTAAGACCCACGGTAAGCAAAGTTTTTCTTACTTCCTGCCTTACCTGAGTTCTTTTTATTCTCATTTAATGTTTCCCTTTTTTCTTGATAGTGTTTTCTGCCTGTGGGGCATCCGATTCGTCGCTCCCAAAGATGTCTTTGTCCCATGCTCAGAGCATCCTTTCCAGTTCTTCGAAGAGAAAATTCAGTGATCCCCATTCTGGAGGGGAAGAGGAAGAAGGAAGAGAGGGTGCTTTGGTGCACCGGTTGAGAAGAAGGCGAGTAGTTTCAGATGATGAATCTGATCCCAAGCCTCCTCCTTCCGTGTAGGAAATTAGGACCTCTTCTTCCCGAGATGAATCTCAGTTCCCGGTTCAAGATCCTGCCGAGCATCTTTTCCATGAAGGGTTTGAGCTTGACCCTGATGATGTTCCCTTAGCTACTATCTTTCCTGATTTTGCTATTGTTCCTGCTCCTCTTGTTATTACTGCCGCTCCTCCGTCCGTATATGTTATTTCCTTAGCTCCTCATCCATCCGTATCTGTTGATGTGCCCGTGGCTCCCTCGGCTCCTCGTCCGTCCGTATCTGTTGCTGCTCCCTCCGTTCTTGCTTCTGTGCCTTCTCTTATGGAAGTAAGGTCTTCCAGCAGGGAGATGCAGAGGGTTATAATTGAGGTTCCAGCCGGAGGGAGTCTTTTTAAGAAGACGGGTGAGCCTGAAGTGTGGCTCAAACCTCTGATCGGCTCTGAAGAGAGGTCCAAACTTGACAGCCATTCAACTCTTACTTGGGCCAACGAAGTGGTGCACAATTCTTTGAAGGTATGCCTTTGAATTTTTCATACATACAATTTTCTTCGAATAATAGTTTAACATGTTTGATTGTTTTACTGTTTTTTGTAGACGCACCTTATTGGCTTAGAACTTATGAAGACAGTTACAAATTCAGATAATGAGTTGAATTTGACAATATGAAGGCACAATATGATGGCTTAAGGATATACATGGATGCTCTAGTGGAGGAAAGTAATATCTTAAAGGAGAAGTTAAGGATTGCTGCTACGGAGTTAGCAGTGGAGAGAGCTTCTTCCAGCCAGGTCAACAAGGACAAAGACATTCTTGAATCCTCATTTGCTGAACAGTTGTCGAAAGCCACGGAGGAAATCAGGAATCTAAAGCATATGCTGGGGCAGAAAAAGGAATACTCCAGTGAACTTGTACGGAATCTTTCCCAGACTCAAGAGGATCTTCGTGAAGCCCTGGTCAAAGTTCTAACTCTGGAGGAGTCAGTTGTACCTTTGAAGGTTGCCCTTGAAGCCGCCAAAGCTGAGAAGGATAACTTGAAGATTGAAATTCAGGCATGGTAAAAGGATTATAGTGACCTTGAAGAGGCGACAGCCATTGACGTGAGTTGGGAGTATATGAGTGCTCGTCACGATACGTTAATGGAAATGGGCCAGGAGGGTTTCGACCTCAATGCTGAGATTGCTAAATCTAAAGAGGCCATGGATAAGACCTAGCGGGGTCTTGAATTTTCTCCATCTGATGAAGCCCATGATCTTCAAGCATTTGTCGTTCCTCCTCCTAAAGAAGTCAACTCTCCAACTCCTCAAGAATGAAGATTTTGTTATCCCCACTCCCTTTCTTCTTTTTTTTATTTCTTTGGATTGATGTGGTTACTTCCAGCTCCATCGGGGGTAAGTTTGAAACTTTAAAGTCGCCACCTGACAACTTAGGGGCACAAAAAATGTAAATACTTAGCCGCTTATTTTAATTTCAATACATTCTCGAGACTTTTTGCTATGAGTTTGAATGTTACTCTTTTAGTCGATTGTATGTATTGCTTTTCTGAGGTTTTTGTTTGTACCTCTTAGCTTTTTTGCATGAAAATGCATATTTCACATTGAACCTTTTCACAGTAGGTGTAGTGTTCGTATAAATGTTTAGTGTCACGACCCAAAACCGGTCCAGGTCGTGATGGCGCCTAACGGCGAGATTAGGCAAGCCAACGAACAACAATCACAATAAAAATGTGGAATACAATAACAATATGGGGTAAGGCCGTAGAAACAAGCTGAACCACAGCTAGGCCCAATATATGTGCAACCCCGATAACTACAACAAGTGTGTTCCAGGACTAGTGTCACAGTGTCAACGGGCTGCTACATAGATACAACAGCAGAAATACTTATACAAAATATACAAGCCGCAGTCTGGAACAAAAGACTGAGCAAAAATGAAACTAGAAGGCTCCAGAGGTGCTGTCAGGATGACGCCAAGAAGAAAGCTCACAGTATGGAGTGACACCGCGATCAGTATCTATCAGCAGGCAGACGACCAGACGGACCAGCCTCAAGACCTGCACAATCAAGTGCAGAAAAAGAAAGAAATTGCAGCATGATTACATATAAACAAATATGTACCCAGTGAGTATCCCGTATAAACTCGTAAAGAGTAGTGACGAGAGGTAGAATATATACTCACTAAGGTCCAGTACATAATGAAATAAAATACATGCTGAGAAATAAACCATATGAGAAAGTACATCAAGTAAAAGAACATGTAAGCAACAATCAGTAACTGATCTCAAACATAGTGTTCCTTTGTAAACTATTCATAGTTATATTACTTGTTCTCTTTCTCATTATCCGAAATGTCTTATCTTTATTCTCAGTTGTTCACTTCCCAGAACTCTGTATTGTTTCTCAACTCACCCTCGTAC